>PVHP010042531.1:0-14902 GCA_004024765.1 Zapus hudsonius
AAAAAAAAACCCCAAAAATACTGTAACTAGACAGGAATCTGAGATTAAAAAATTGAAAAACATAACAGCATGATACTAAAATGTGAAGTAAAAAAAGAAGCTATAAGTATTAATCAATATGCATGCAAGACACAATTAAAAATGATAAAAATATAATTGTTTGTTTCCAAAGATCATTAACATCTTCATTCACCGGAAGAACTATTCTTATTATGGAGAAAAAAAAAGGGAAAAGTGACAGAATCAAGAGGTGACAAGTCACAGACAGCAGAGAATTAAATGTCAGAGGGAGCAATAAAAGATCAGCTGAGACGATGCATTTGAAGATCCAGAAACGTACGGTTGATACTTTTACATTAAGCATGCTCTTTTCACCAAAAAGTAAATCAATATGCCAAAATAATGTATAAATAAATAACATATAAATCTGTATTATAGATCTAGAAATTCATTTGAAAATTGACATCATTTTGAATCACTTTGGAGCAGCGTTTTAAAATAGATACCCTCATGACAAAGAAGTAGTTATATATGTACATTTTAACTCATTGATTTTTTTAGCATACTGCATATTGGCCATGTTCCCATTGAGTTAACCTCTCCTGTTCCCTCCTCCTCGCTTCCCTGAAGAAGTGGAAAGTTGAACATTACAGAACAGATGATCACTTTTGTGCTTTTAAGCCTGGCGTGGTGGCACATGACTTTAAACCCAGCACTCAGGAGGCAGGTCTACATAGGAGGTGTTCAAGGCCAATCTGAAACTATCTAGTGAATTCCATGTCAGCATGGTTTAGAGTGAGACTCTGTTTCTAGGAAAACAAAACAAGATTTGTGCATTTGACAGAGAAAAGCAGACCCAGAAAAATGTGAATTCATTTTACAAGAGTAATACACAAGACTGGATAGTAATATATGATACAGACAACATGGAATATCACACAGAAAAGGAAGGTATCTAGGGATTGGGCTGAGGTCTCAGTGGGTAAGATGCCTTTCACAGCAAGCATGAAGACCTGAGTTCATATCTGCTATTGTCACATGTACCTGTGACCACAATTCTTAGGAGAGGAGGAGACAGGGGATGGTTGAGGCTACCTGGTCAGCCAGCTTAACAGAAAACAATTGTATAGCTCATCTATCTATCTATCTATCTATCTATCTATCTATCTATCTATCTATCTATCTATCTATCTATCTATCTCTCTCTTTCTATCTATCTATCTATATGTCTTTCTATCTAACTTTTTTCTATCTATCTATCTATCTCTATCTATCTATCTATCTATCTATCTATCTATCTATCTATCTATCTTTCTATCTATCATATGTATATATAAACATATATATATGTAACTCATGAGTTATATATAGCATATTTATATGTAAACATATATATATATAAGACTCACGAAATATATATCTTTATATATAAATATAACATAATCATATATATATATAAAACTCATGAGTTATAAACATATATACACAAACACATACATGACATCCTAAAAATACAAATTTTTTAAATAAGTAAAATTTATAAAAATGCTGCCTAGGTACAGATTATTCACATGAGAAAAAAATAAAATCAAGCATTTACTATTATCATTGGAATCATAGTTTCAATACCTAAACAATCAAACTTTAAAATGACTACAAAAAATATAAGTATATTCACGAATTATCTGAGGAAAGAAACATTTCTTTGATATATATATATATATATATTCAATGCCCCAGAAATAATATTGACACACTTGATCATCTTTCATTTATAAGCAGGTATATCTAAAATGGCTCTAGAATTAAATGAAAATGCAAAAATTAACTAAAAAGAATACCTAAAACATATATTTCAAAGGATATCAGGATATTAATACTTGAAATATGTCAAGACCATTTATAAATCTTAAAATACAAATAAACACTTCCATATAAATATTTTCTATATTTAGGCACATATCTACTTAGAAATGTATATATATATATACATATATATATGTAAAGCCCAATAATCAACAGTGAATTTCAGAGAAAAGTTAAAAGGAAAAAAAATAGGGTGTGTTGGGGAATGGAACGCAAGAAAGTCACATACAGGTTACAATGTCTTATTTTATTGAATAGGTAATGGGGGCATGAATGTTGTTTATCTTGTTTTTACAAACAGGATATAATTTCTAATGATTTTAAGAAATAGTACAGTCAAACAGACGAATATTTGCAAATACTGCTGATAAGAATTTGGGTGCAAAAAAATGGCTGAGTAGATAAGGCATTTGTTTCAGGAATGTGAATGGAGTTCGGATACCCAGCAGCCACATAAAAACCATACACTGTAGCACCTGTTGGTAAACCCAGCATTCTTATGATGAGATGAGACACAGGGTCAAGCAAATCAGCTGGATAATTGTAAGTTCGGGTCCAGCTATCCTGGAAAAGAGAGGAAACAACAGAGACCCTTCTGCAAAAAAGATGGGAGGTAAGGAAGGCACCAGCCATCATCCTCTGAGCCGCACATACATTCTGCACACACATACAACATGCTCATGTATAAACATATCGTACAACATTGAACTAGAACATACTCATACACATGAAGGTTAAATAGGAAGGATTTAGCCAATAGCTGCTTTGGTAAATTATGACTTACTTAAAACTATGGAATCTGGGTGCCTGTATGCAAGACATTTGAGTATATTTTTAAAAATATTTTATTTATTCATTTTCAAGTAGAGAGAGAGAGAGAGAGAGAGAGAGAGAGAGAGAGAGAGAGAGCACACCAGGGCCACCACCTGGTGGGTCTGGCTTATGTGGGTCCTGTGGAATTGAACTTGGGGCCTTAGGCACTGGAGGCAAGTGCCTTAACCGCTGAGACATCTCTCCAGCCCAAGACATTTGAGCATATTGAAACTTGCTATACTTAATCATAATGAATATATTTTAAAATATAAATTAAACAAGACTTTCATTATCATCTGAGTAAATTAAATGACTGTAGAGAGCAAAATGAAGACACTTAGGTATCCCAGAGTCCCTAACAAGATCCTGCATGAATAACTCACTTGTTTTATAAAAGCTGAATTATCTGTTTCTTTCAGCTACCCTGGCTCTGAGCTAATGACAGATTTTTCCCTTTTGATTTTCTTTGGTTCTTTGGCAAACATAACTATGAATTTTCTGTCATTTCTGCATCATTTACACATTAACCCTCCTGCCAGCCTCAACCCACTATTTTGACACATTTGTGTTAATAATGGAAGAAAGGATATCCATCACTTTTTCATGAATATAAGCCAGCTTAGCCTGAGAAATTTATTTTATACCATTGAGCACTTCATCAGATAACAATCATAATGCCACCACACTTCTCAGAACGGAGGCTTCATGTAGGATTTCTTCCAATTCTCAGCACAAATACTATAAAAATTTCATATAATACAGTAGGAAAATACAAAGCACTATTAGAGTTTTAGTTCCCCCCAAAAAGCTTTATTTCTGAGGTCATACCTTTGGCTCCAGTTAACTGTAGGGTAGAAGGTCAAGATACCTAACCACAATGAATAAAGATGTTGAAATTTCTATAGGGCATAATACTCAATACCTGACTTTCTCAAATAAGGTTTTTTGTCCATTTTCTTTTTTATTCTTATTTATTTATTTTATTTATATTTGGGAATGAAGCCAGGACTGTGTATATGTTAGGCTAGCCTCTACCACTGAATAAACTCCAACTCAAATATGAGTTTTCTTAACTTTCTAATAGCTATGTTAATGGAATGCAATTGTCAATGATGTTTGTTTTAACTCAAAATGAATTGAGTATCATGAAAAGAATCTTCAGGCCAATCAGGGAAGGAAGAATAGGACATTGGTATTAGATGACATTGAGATATTCTGTTTGCATTGTTAAGTGAAAACATATATTTGTTGAAAATATTTTTCTCAAAAAACTAAAAATGAAATATTTTTGTCTCAGAAAACTGAAAAGGAAATAATTTGTAATTGTATATACTATATATAATCATGCTAATTTTCAATTCTTAACTAATTTAATTAATTTGATCCTTTACTAAAATTATGCCTTTAATCCCAGCACTCTGGAGGTGGTAGTAGGCTCACAGTGAGTTCAAGACTACTCTGAGACTACATTGGGAATTCCAGGTCAGCCTGGGAAGAGCAAGACCCTACTTCCAACTTCCCCCTATCCCCCCAAAATTTCTTGTTTCCATGTTATATATTTTTTATTATTTTATAAGTATAAAATTATTATTTCAGATGGGCTTTGGGTCAAACACAGTGGTATGTGCATTGAATATAAATAAGCAAATAATCATAATGGTTGAATATATTTATATTTATATATTTTCATATAACCATAAATCCAGAGGATAATTCTAAGTACAAAAGCTCTTTCTTTAAAAAAAAAACAAACAAAAAAAAACTTAAGGTCTTATAAAGTATGAGACACCCTAAATGAGAAGGGTGGAAATAAAAAATAAGTGGCAGAAAAAACGAATAGTGCTGGAAGTCGCAAACTAGACATATCAGTATATATACTGATAAGTAATATTTCTGAATGTGGCCCATATTCTATGCACACAGCTCATACATAATCACTGTAGTTGACCTATGAAAACTTTAAGGCAAACATATTAAACACACTTTATGTGGACCATTTACTTCTGTCTTGCATGTTTTTCTTCTTATGTGACTTTGTAAAGGATCATTCCTACAGCTAAAGGCAGGACCTGTGTGCCTCCTTGCTTCCCTGTTTGTTGGAAGTGCGGTTCCAGTCACAGGTGACCTCTTGCTTCTGCCTGCAGCTCCATTCAGCCATCCAACCCCTGATCTGTCATAACTTGCCAGTGGCGTCTCAGCCATAGGCAAGCTCCCACACTGGATTCTTCATCCCCCGTGGGTCTGGGCACCAGCCAGCTGGGTCTAGCTCTCTCCTCTGAAGCCCAAGCACCTCTTAGGTGCTGATCTCTTGGGTTCAGCTCCCACATCAGACAGCATTCCTCATGGGTGCTCATCTTGACCCTCCCCTCGCCATCCCTAGGGATGTCATCTCCGGCAATGATGAAAGTGTGTGTCTTTAAGAATACTTTCTTCTGTTTCCAAGTTTCCAACACAAAGGTTAACAAATTCCCTTCAAAATATTGAACCTGTTATTTTGATTTGAGATGAGTGAAGCCTGTTCCAAAATGAACGTTTGTACATATTTGAATTTCCTAATTAATGATACCATTAATTAGGGATACAACACAGCCAATGGTAGATGGAATTTATGATTAGTCCCTAAATCAAGAATAGAACATGGGGTGATGGAAGGGGGGGCAAACAAAAGCAAGCAATTGGGATCCAGGGACTGGTTCAGGAAGGGGGGATTTCAAGTGAAACAGTGGGAATTCAGGTGTGGACAAGTGGTAGATATACACAAGCTGAAACTGTGAGGTACATTACTTCCATGATTGCTTTAGAAAGCAAATTATTTTTGAGACTGTGATGGTTAAGTTTTGTTGTCAACTTGACCTTCCAAGTAATCTTCGGTTTGTCTCTGAGGATGTTTATAGGAAGGCAGCCTCTCAGCAAGGGGCAGGATGTAAAGAAGCTCAAAGAAGCTGGAAGTAAACATCCTTTCTTGTGTGGGCCATGCATGAAGGAAATTCCAGATACTCAGGAAGCCATTAAGTCTGGGATAGGGTTGCAAGACCCCACCCTAAGCCTGTATAAAGGAGATGAAATTCTCTTTGGTCATCCTGTTGGTTTGCTATTGTGTGTGTGGTATAGGTGATGGGTTTATTTTCTCTGCTTGGACCTGTGAAAGAGGGCCAGCCTGCTTCACTTTTATGAGACTTCCCCTGGATCTGTAGCTTGAATAAATACTTTCCTCCCCAAAACGGTGCCTGGTTTGAAGATTCATCCCAGTGGCATGTGGCTGAGGACGACAGAGACATTGTCTTAGCCATCAGCTTATGTGTTGTTAGCCACTGGTTTTGTGCTATGAAGTCACACATGTGTAACAAAGCAGACTATGACACATGAAAAACATATACTATCCAGGCCTTCGATGAAGATGTGATTCCTTTTGTACCTGAGTTTTATTCCAACATTAATAAAAGACAATGAGGTGTAAGATTTACACAGGGAGGGCATAGCACCTTCGTGTTCCCTGAAGGTTGCATTTCAGGCTGGCACAGCTGTGTGGATGTTAAAAGTTCTATAAAACTGAGCTAAAGAAGTTAGCAACAAGGAATCCTGGGACATTTTCAGAAGCAAAATAGTACTAAAATCAAAACCAAACCCAGATAAAAATGCTCAATCACTTTGATCTCCTGAGAGATATCGGCATAAGAGAGATTGCACAGACAATTGAAGATTTAAATTGGCAAAATGAATCTAAACTTTTCTTTCCATCTCCCTTGTCATGAAAGATTTAAACAACTCAACACAATCTCCAAGCGATTCCCCCAGGGTGTGAAAATAGCCATTTTTCTGTAAGAGAAAGAAAGTGCTTGTTCACTGGGCATGTGAATAGGTTTAGCAGTTGAACAAAGAGTCAACCATTGAAATCTGTGTAGTAATACCCTCTTAGAAATGTGCCTGACATGTGAACAGCTAAAAAGAAATGGTGTTTTGGATGGGTGCTATCAGATACTTCAGTAGAGTACCAACATATATTTGTACATATCCATGTACACATAGTGTAGTATCCAGTTGTGAAACACAATGCTCAGGCTGGAGAGATTGCTCAGCGGTTAAGGCACCTGCCTCCAGTGCCTAAGGCCCCGGGTTCAATTCCCCAGGACCCACATGAGCCAGACCCACAAGATGGTGGCTCTGGTTCTCTCTCTCTCTCTCTCTCTCTCTCTCTCTCTCTCTCTCTCTCTCTCTCTCTCTCTCTCTCTCTCTCTCTCTCTCTCTCTCTCTCCTTGAAAAATGAATAAATAAAATATTTAAAAAAAACACAATGCTCCTTTAAGTCAGGGAAACTGAGAGATTTTAAAGCTATCTGTTAAAAATATAGAAGATACCAGACATGGTGTTGCACACATTTGATCCCTGAACTTGGTAGTTAGAGGTCTGAGGGTCGCTGGGCATTGGAGGCCAGCCTGGGCTACAGTGAGAACCTACCTCAAAAAATATGTATATATAGCAGATGGAGAAATGGCTTAGTGGTTAAGGTGTTTGCCTAAAAAGCAGAAGGACTTGAGTTGATTCCCTAGGACCCATGTAAAGCCAGATGCACAAGGTGGTACATGAACCTGGAGTTCATTTATAGTGGCTGGAGGCCCTGGAGTACCCATTCTCTCTGTCTCTCTCTGTCTCTCTGTCTCTCTCTCTCTCTGTTGCTGTGTGTGCCTCTTTTTTTCCCAACCTTTCTAAAGTAAATAAATAAATATAAAATATTACAAAGCTATATATATATATATATATATATATATATATATATATATAAAACATATATAAATATTCATACAGAAGTCCGAAACTTTGAGAAAGACAGGAAGACCAAATTCATTCTATGAATTCTACAATTTTGATGAAAATAATTTCAAAAAGCACATTATTCAAATGGATATCTGTCACTATTCTTCCCCAGAACTCTAAACACAAGTATGCTACTGCTTGTTTGGCAATTTCACTTGGATGTCTCACTGGCATCAAAATTGAAGATCAAACCAACATTCACAGGTAGGCATGGTGACTCAGGTCTTAATTCTAGCACTTGGGAGGCAGACGTAAAAGGATTGCCATGAATCTGTGGCCACCCAGAGACTACATACTGAATTCCACTTCAGTCTGGGCTAGAGCAATACCCTGAATCAAAAACAAATAAACAAACAAAAAACCAAATCAAACAAACAAGCAAACAAAAAAAACATTCCCTATTTCTTTGAAATTTTCTATTCAAATAGTATTCCTAATGTTGATTAATATCACTACCTCTGGATATTCAAGGCCTAAATCTCAAAGCTATCATTTACCGCTCCCCTTAAACCTAATAAAGAATTTGTCAGCATAGTATGTTTTCATTCTTGTCCAAATCATTACCCAGTATGTCTATGCCTGTCAGTTCCATTTCTGCATCATCTGTGTGGTAAATATTATCTGTCACCTGAACTGGTAGGAAATCTTTGTAGGCCTCCTGACATCCAATTGCTATCCCCACTATGCATTTCCCACAGGGTGATCAGAATGTTCTTGTGTTAACGTAAATCAGATAATGCCTCTCCACAAGAGATTCATTAAATAAATGACTTAGTAAGACTGAACCTCAGGAATGTGACAGCAGTGGGTGATACAGGTTTGAAGTTTCATATATACAGGCATATAAACAAAACATGCCCATCACCTGGAGCTGGGGAGATGGCTCAGAGGATAAAATTCTTGAGGGACCAATATGATGTCCTGGGCTGGAGAGATGGCTTAGCAGTTAAGGCACTTGCCTCCAGTGCCTAAGGCCCCAAGTTCAATTCCCCAGTAGCCACATAAACCAGACCCACAAGGTGGTGGCCCTGATTCTCTCTCTCTTCTTCATAAAGAAAAAATGAAGTCCTGAGTTCCCATTCCCAGGACTCATATCAAAGCAGGCCCCACACTGGACAGTCACTGCATATTCTAGAATCTAAATGGGTACAGGGGAGCCTACAAAAGAATGTAAGACAATGGGAAAGAAGGCAAGCAGGTTGCTTAAACCTGCCCTGGGAACAAGCATTTCAAAGACTGATTACAGAACTCAAGATCTACTTACCTTGGGAAAAATTTTAGGAATTTTTCAGTGAACTGAAAGAAATAATTGGTCACAAATTAAGTTCAAAAGTTCAAATAGTTCAAAAAGAATGGTTAGAAAACTTTTAGATTTTTAAAACTAGAGAAATATACTAGATCACAATTTGAAAATCTTATATGAATGTGTACCTTAAAACAAAGTATGACCAAAAATATTAAAATGACACAAGAGGAAACAACATTTCTTAAAGCATTGTGGACATTCAGATGTGAAAATAGCTTCAATTCACACTTGCTCATGGAATTGCACCTGTCTGAGTTTTAAACCCCCTTCAGGAATTCTCCAGACAGGCCACTATTGAAAACACACACATCTGTGACTATTCTTGAATGACATTTTTTTTTCCCTCAAAGTGATCTATCTACCAGTTTCAAGAATCAGGAGTTTACATAAAATATTATCTTAATATCTCTGAGAAGGCATTTCTGATGTATATCCACTATATCATAATAATTCTATCTATTCTGTTGAAATTTTTTCTTTAAAATATATATACTGGCTTCAATTATTTCTTCTCATGGCAGAATACACTCTTAAGATGATTGTTGCTTGTTATTTCCTGGTGATCTTTAATACAATCAATGAATAATGTTTTGTTCATTGTTCTTTGTGGACTGTATTTAATTAACTTAAAATCACTCTGTTTTTTTTTTTTTTTTTTGGTTGGTCCAATTTCTATTGTGGACTCTACATTCTCTTCGATTAACCCTTCCTCTTAATTTTTTCCATGATTCTGTTTCCCAGATATATTGTTAAAAAAAGAAGTATTGAGATTAAATAAAAGAAAAAAAGCAATGAAAGAAATTTTTTATCACATTACCAAAGACCCAAAAACTTGAAAAAAAGGTTAGAGGCCCTCATGATTAACCATATACAAGTATATACTGTGTGTTTCAAATTTGTGGAACAACAGATTTTGCAGGTTTTCATTATGAATATAAAATTACCAATTGAGAATTTAGGCTTATTTAATCCGATTTAAACATAAAACATATGTGTAGCAACATTTCACATAATCTCTCTGTAATATGTACATTTTTACATTTTTAGTGAATTATCAAAAATCAGTTTCAAAATTCAAAATTAGGAATAAGTTATAGAATAAAATAAATATGAGGAAAAACACAAGATTGTTCATAAGGAACTACATGTAATAACTTTCTGTCAGGTTTGCACAACAAAAAGAGTAATGAATCTCAGTACTTTTATATATTACAAAAATTGTGCTTGATTAAACTATGTGTAGGTGTTAACAAATATATATTTAGACACACTGTGAGAGAATTCTTTATATGGTAAAATGAGGTTATAATTTTTTAAAATATATCTGCATACATTTTTTCCTGTATTTGGTAAAAATAAAGCCTCAATATGTTCCAGAGTATAAAAAAGCAATAGCCCATATTCTATGACAAGGAATAAAACATAACTGGAGACAGAGCTATTCTCTTTCTTCACAGAGCATAAAAACCTGCAATTACAAATTGTTTAGGAAATAACAGGGTGAAACTACTTTGAAAGGGGAATAATGAATGACATTTCCCTCAGAAAACTGTTTAGGACTATGGGTATATTTATATTTCCAAAGAATAAAGTTGATAAATTGATTGATTGAATGTATAACTTTGTGGTAAAATAAGCTGATGAATTAGGTGAAAGAAAGAATTAGGAAAAAATGTAAAAACTACTAAATCAGGGGAAAGGAAAAAAAGGACAAGACTTTGAAGAATTGCAAACAATGAAATATTCTTTTATTCCTCACTGGAGAGCTAAAGAGTCAAAATGTAATTAATAGGTTTTCAGCATGCACACAGTGTGAGAGGAATATAACGGAAAGAGTAAGGAAAGAGACCAGAAGGAGAAGCTATGGATAATGAGAAAGAGGAAAGAATTAGTTAAAGAGTTGTAAGAGGAGAAGAAATTCTTCTACAGTTCTGATTATTACAAAATATCAACACCATGGACAGCGTTTTACATAGCAATGAATCACAAAGAAAAATTACGTTCTGCAAAAATATGTTCAGCAAAATTATAAAATTTATATTTTTAATTTATCAATTTAATGTATGCTAGATGCTAAAACGTCTCATAGACCCAGTTATGTTACTCTATTTAATGATTTTAAAATTTCATAAATACATCTGGTAAAACAAATGGAAAAAAGTAAACCTCTTAATGAAATGTGGAAATGTGCGATTAAAGCAAACCAAAAGGGAATTAATGCTCCAAGGTAATCCAAACCAAAATGACACTTTAAGTCAAAATGGGTGCTTTCATGGGCAAGTCTGTTTTGCTCTTTTTTGACATCATGAGCGTTAAATGACAAAACCTGTTTGGACTTTAATGATGGCAGGATTCAGAGAAGAAAACTGAAACTAAATGATTTATAATTTTGCAAAAGTTTTACAGAGTTTAGACTTGCTCATGACTGCCACCGACACAGGTTAAGAAGAGAAAGCCATCTTTTCTTAGAATGTGTGTGCCATCAAATTTCCTCCTGTAGTATGATGGCTTCAGACAGGCTGGTGCATTGACTTAATGTTTGAATTTATACAAATGAGAAGGTGGATGAGGTTCCCCTGGCCCAAGTCAACAAAGCAGATTGAGGTTGAGTACATGCTGGGAGATTTCACCAAAGCAAAAGAAAATTCCTTTTAGCAGACATTCTGCCAGATACCCTGAGGAGAAACTCTGATTTACAATAAACAATAATGTAGCAAAACCCATGGGGAGAGGAATTGTTGTGATCGTCACCTTGCAACCAGTTTAGGATTGCAGAGCTGAAATTGGAAAACTTACCACAACAGAGCACACATAACCAATGACACAAAAACAACATAACTAACCATAGGTCCTCAGAAAGGCTACACCCACCAAACGCTCACCATCATAGCAATATTTGTTTCAATTGACCATTAATAATCTCACTCAAAGCTGAAGACTCTGTATTTTTCAGAAAGCAACGTGAACCGGGGACAACGGAATTCCATCAAATGGACATAACTTGATACCCAAGCAGGAGACCATTTACCTCAAACTCACCACTTAGAGCCCTAACACAACCTCTAAAGAAGTGAGATGATGAGCAAAAGAGCTATTCTCACAGCAAGGCAGATAACCTGGGGAAGGACGATAGAGAGAGGCAACAAGGGTGCCCAAAATTGTCCAAAATACAAGTCTACAGACTCTTAAAAACCTAATAAGTATGCAAAATGTAAACTCCCCCACTATGACTCAGGGAAAATTGCAGAAGAGGGGGCAGAAAGAATGTAAGAGTCATGGGGGGAAATAATTAATGCATAAGAGGGAATGTCATCATGGATTCAATGTCTTTAAGAACCTATGATAGGGAGCATATTGTTGTGTTAATATATGTAATTTTAAGCCAATAAAAACGTTAAAAAATCACAGTTCTAATTTGAGAAGAGAAGTGCTCTTGACTCAGAGAAGTTAATCTAATTTAATAAGAGAATAAACAAGACGATCCAGTGTACAGTCTTGAACAACATATAGGGAAATTAAATTAGATTTAATTATATCTCATGGAAAAGGGACAATGTAAGAGAGATAAATGTGCAATGTTGTAACTTCACACTTTTCACAAGTGAACAAAATTATGAATCCTTCACTGCAGACATCAACAGAAATTAAAGAAGAGAACTCCACATTCTCTCACTCTGGGGTGAATCACCAATGAGCCACCCAAATCAGTGCAGGAAGAATCATTGGGAAAAATTAGAATATAACAATGGATCAACATTGGAGCAGGTGACAATGGCTGACCAGCGGAAGTTTATATCCAATTGTCCTATTATGTGTATAAAAGCTAATGAGTAACAAAGTTAAAAAAAACAACTTTCAAGCAGATAACGCAAAAATTGCAAATATTCCTGCAATTCATCTCTGAAAGAGTATGAATAAAGAACAAAAGCAATGTATTGGAATGGTTTTTATTGAAATAGTCAACTGACGTTAACATATCCTGGCTCCTAAGCACAGAATGTTAAAAACTAAACATACCTTATGCATCCTGAATGGTAGAACTAAAAGATTTTAGCCAAATAGCTATATCATGGGTATGCATAGCTATTTCAAAATATTATCACACATTATTTATTCTTATATATTGAAATCAGAATTGTTTTGACTACCAACAAGTGTGGACTTGTGGAGTATAATATGAAATATCTTGTCGTCATTAGTGAAGTTATAGAAAGATATCTTCCTCAATCACGGATAGGTCTCAGTGGCTTGTTTTTATTTCAAAACAGTCCTCACTTCCAAGTAGCTCAAACACAATTTTATCAAAACATTGTAATTCACACAATCCCAAATATATTTATATTTGCCAGGGTGGTTGTCAATACATCCAAACTGCCTTTTAAGTGTTACACAAATTTTAGATCATTTTTTTGCACTGAGATTTTGATTTTGTACTAAACAATATCAACACAAATATCTTTAGGTATAATTATGACCCTCGATTTGAAGAGTTGGGAGATAAAGAATTCTGGAATCAGTGTAAAATAGCTTTTCTGATTAGCTTATGAATAAAAAGGAGAATTGAAAAGAATGGCTCAATATTGAACCTTTAACTCCAGTCTTGTCTGTTTCATTAACAAAAAGTGTGAGGCAGCCAAATAGAAAAGCCTGGGGAATCCATAGCAGTGCTTTAGGTAAGCAGGTGCTTTCTGACTAATTTCACCATATGATATTAAGGGCAGAGTTGCAACTTAGTGGTGCTATAGTCACTAAATTTAGTATTATTATATATTTTATCACTCTGTATGAAATCCCTCATGAATATGAGCGGCAAAGAGAGAGAGAGAGATCAAATAAATGAAATGTGCATTATTTTCTGTATCTATAGACTTGCCTTTTCTGAACTCATCTATATTTTGGAGAATAATATATCTGACCTGTTGTTCTTTCTGGTTTCTTCCAGTGAGTGGCAACTGTGGGCTTCATGGGTGTGATCATATATATATATATATATATATATATATATATATATATATATATATATATATATATATATATATATATATATATATATTCCATCTGATAATTGAACAAGTATTTCAGTGCATGGCCTCTCTTGCATTCTACACTTGATGGACTGAATGAAAAATTGGTTTGTGCTTTTATGAGTGATTTTTTTTATCATTTTGCCACATGCTTTCACAAATTTCTGTAATTTCATTCAAAACAAGAGATGATAAATTTTGAAAACGCAAAATATGAAATGACACAGTTGAGGATAAAACTTGAAAAATATTTGTTTCACTGAAAAAATGGAAACACAAGCTTAAATATCACATACATATTGTAGTAAGATAAACATCAATTCCCTTTATTACATTGAGAAAATACATTTTGTTACACATAATAGTCAATTCTAAGTCCCCTTTATAATTTTCTCCTTCCCTTTTTGCCATAAACCATCTGCTCCAAATAGTTGTGAGAAGTAAATAAATATCTTTTTCTATTTGTAGGCAATGTCCAAAACCAACACTTCAATCTTAAATTTATCTTATTACAGAAAATAAGTACAGGATATCCACTTAAAAACAACTTTTAATCATGTGATACATTCATCATTTTACAGGCATATAAATTCACAGACATTTTGATTTTAATCATATGAAAGTCCTAAAAAATTGAACATTGTATAAATATTTATGGAGCCTAGCTTTCTGCTCAGAATGGACCTTGTTTCTGATTTAAGATTTCAAGAGGTAATTTGCTTCATTTATCTGAGAAGATGAAATTTCAGTGTACTGGGAAGACTAGACTCTACAAGCAAAATTTAGGCATTTCTGTGCAGATACACAGAAAATGCTGACAGCCAAAAGCTATAATTTATTTCACAAGTAAATCATATTTTCCTTCATTTACTGACTTCAGGAAATCAACATAGAACAAGAAGCAAATGTGTCGTCCATGAACTATCCTTCCTCATCGCTGACCTGATTTATCATCTTAAGGCCATAAGTTTTGTCAAATGCTGGTAGATTTTTGCAGAGTCACTGTTCCTAAGAGGAAAGTGTATATCTTGTCATTTCCTTTGGAACCAACAAAACCAAGAAAAAATAATGAAATAGCTTT
>PVHP010042532.1:0-15029 GCA_004024765.1 Zapus hudsonius
GGGGATTCTAGGCAGGGGCTCTACTACTGAGTCACATGCCCAGTCCCTCACTGGCTGAATTTTGGCAAGTGTTCTATCACTGATCTACATCCCCAGCCCTCTTTTTACTACTTATTTTGAAATAGAGTCTCATTATTAAATTACCCAAGATGACCTCGCATTCACTCTGAAGCCCAGACAGGTCTTGAACTTTTTATCCTCCTTCCTCTGCCTGGGGTGATAGCGCCAGGTCTGCCTTCTTATGCCTTTACAAAGGTAATTCCGGGCCTGATTTGGACGCTGTCTCAGTTTACTGCTCCCACTGTTCATCCTGACTTACCCCCACCTGCCACCGGACTTGCGTCGGTCTTTGTCCCTCTTATTTTCAGGGGTCTCAGCACCAAGCCCTGGAAGCAGAGTTCTGGGAAGTAAGAAAAGGACCCCAGGGCAGCATGCATCCTAGGGCTAAGAAGAGCCACCACATATGTCACCATTGGCTCTATGTCACTTTGGTACTTGAGACCCACTCCACACCCACAAGAGCTCCCCAGAGACCCTAGAGGACAAGGTGGTGTCATGGTTTGATCCAGGTGTCCCCGACAAACAAATGAATGTGTTCTGGGTAATCGATCCTCAGCTGATGGCAGTTTGGGTTTTACAACCTCACTGGAGCTATGTTGTTGGCGGTGGGCTCTTGGGGGTTATAAGCCAGCTTCCCCTTGCCAGTATTTGGCACACCTTCCTGCCGCTGTTTCCAGTGCTGTGGCGGAGGTGATGTCCACCCCTCTGCTCATGCCGTCATTTTCCCTGCCATGATGGAGTCTCCCCTCGAGTCAGTAAGCCTAATAAACCCATTCCTCCACAAGCTGCTTTTGTTTGGGTTCTTTCTGCACAGCAATTAGAAAGCTGACCGTAACAGGTGGTATGTGACTGGTGTGTCACTGATGGGCAACCAAGGTGAAAGTGAAGGGATGGTCAATAGGGCAGAAATGAGGAGGCTGAATGCCTCCCTCCCAGGGCCTCCAGCGCTGGAATTCCGTGTCCCCAGGGGGAGCCAGACCCTGTGGGTTGGCAGGTCCAGCTATCAAGAAGCCCCCAACCTCTGGCAAGCAGGTGTCCATGGCCTAAATGCTTTGGCTCTGTTTGGTTCTGTTGAACACAAACTGGTCTGACTAGTTATCAGAGCCACAGACAGGGCTCAGCTCAACTCAAGGTTTCTAGGGAAGCCAGTCAGAGAGAGCAAGAGAAAGCCAGGCCTGAGGTGGAGGGAGACTTCTAGAAACCTCAGCTTCTTCTATGGACTGCTCCAAGCATCTGGGGTCCATCCTGGAAGGAGCTTCAAAGGTCTTACCATTCTTTTTTGTTGTTGTTGTTGTTGTTTATAGGTTTTTTGTTTTGTTTTGTTTTTTGAGGTAGGGTCCTGCTCTAGCCCCGGCTGACCTGGAATTCACTATGTAGTCTCAGGCTGGCCTCGAACTCATGGTGATCCTCCTACCTCTGCCTCCCCAGTGCTGGGATTAAAGGCGTGTGCCACCATGCCTGACTTTCTTTTTTAGGATATTAAGAATATTAACCAGTTTTGCATTTATTAGCAAAATCTATTTCTTTTTTTGAACTTTTTAGTGCTAGCTTCCATAATTATAGACCATAAACCATGATGATTTCCTCCCCACCCTCCTTCATATTCTTCCCCCTCTCAATTAGTCTCTGTTTTGTTTCGGTGTCATCATCTTTTCCTCCCGTTATTTGTGGGTATTATCAGGCACTTCGAAGTCAAGAATATCAGGCCTTGGCCATTCTTGAGAGGGGGCCAGGATGGAATCTGCTCTCAGAGACAATTTATCCAGCCACAGGGATGGAAAGAAGGTGTCAATTCTCTTAACAGATAATAATCGCAGCCTGATGAGAGGCACCTGCCTCTCTCCTGCCTTCCGTGAGGGACAAGAGTGACAAGTGCAGTTCCCCTACCTCAAATGTGTCGGTTCTTCTTCCCCTCCCTCCTTACGACTTTCCCTCCTTCCCCTTTCTTATCTCCCCATTCTCTACTCTCCCCTCCCTCCCTTCCTCCCTCACATAGGGTCTCACTCTAGACCAGGTGGACCTAGAATTCACTCTGTAGTCCCAGGCTGGCCTCAAATTTACAGTGATCTTCTTACCTCTGCCTCCCAAGTGCTGGGATTAAAGATGTCCTCCACCATACTGATTTCATGTTGTTTTAAATGTTTTGTATTTATTTGTTTACATGTTCATGTGTGTATGGGCATACCAGGGTCTCTCTCTCTGTCTCTCTCTCTGTCTCTCTCTCTCTGTCTCTCTCTCTCTGTCTCTCTCTCTCTGTCTCTCTCTGTCTCTCTCTCTCTGTCTCTCTCTCTCTGTCTGTCTGTCTGTCTCTCTCTCTCTCTCTCTCATTTTTTGGGAGACAGTGTTTTTTTTTTTGAAGTAGGGTCTTGCTCCAGCCCAGACTAACTTGGAATTCCCTATGTAGTCTCAGGGTGGCCTCAAACTCACAGTGATCCTCCTACCTCTGCCTCCAAAGGTGTGTGCCACCACACCTGGCTCTACACTCCAGGGTCTCTTGCCACTGCATTTGAGTGTTGTGAGGAATGCTGGGGAATTGAACCTGATCGGCAGGTTTTGCAAGCAAGTGCCTTTAACCACTG
Source organism: Zapus hudsonius (assembly GCA_004024765.1). Classification (NCBI taxonomy): domain Eukaryota; kingdom Metazoa; phylum Chordata; class Mammalia; order Rodentia; family Dipodidae; genus Zapus; species Zapus hudsonius. The sequence goes on from PVHP010042532.1 coordinate 2,640, forward strand.
AGCTACCCTCCAGTCCCTGTTTTGTTTTTACACAGGGTATCACGATGTAGCCCAAGATGGCTTCATGCTAGAAACCTTGGAAGTTAGGATCAGGTTCGAGAAGGGAGATTACTGGCATCTTGTGTTTGAAGAGATATCTTGGCCCCACCTGTTCCTCTTTCTGGCTTCCTGTTTCCTGTCTGTCAAGAGGTGATCAGGTTTGCTCTGCCTGGGTTTTCTGCCACCGTGCTGCTGTCTGCCTCTTCATAGCCCCAAAACAATGGAATCAGCTGATTGTGGACTGAAAACCTCTGAAACTGTGAGCTAAAAGTAAAATAAACCCTTCCTCCCCCAAATTGCTTGTTTAGCTACTTTGTTTCAGCAGGAAAAAAAAACTAACATATTTTCTAGTAGTGACATGCAGGAATATATAATTCTGGATAGAAAGCCTTTAACAAAAATCTTTGTGATCCTAATATTTTCTCCCATCCCATGTCTGCTCTTTCCATGGTCTCAATTGTGTCTTTTTTTTTTTTCCAAGGTAGGGTCTCACTCTAGCCCAGGCTGACCTGGAATTCACTCTGTAGTCTCAGGGTGGCCTCGAACTCATGGTGATCCTCCTACCTCTCTGCCTCCCGAGTGCTGGGATTAAAGGCATGCGCCACCACACCCGGCTTCAATTGTGTCTTTTGATGGGCAGACAGGTTTAATTATGATAAAGCCCAAATTAGCCCAATGATTTGATCTTTGATGTCTTGCGTGTGCTGGTTAAGAAATCTTTGCTTAACCTTCAGATGCCCCTTGAATTCATCTCTCCTCCTTCCCAACACTGCCCCTGCCCAGCTGTCTCTGCCCAGCTTCTCCTGCTCTGCTCCACCCCCTCCTGATGTTCTCCCCTGGCTTCTTCCCCCTCTTCCTCCCTTGCAGCCCACGTGACCCCTCCTGCCCACGGACAGGCCTGTCCCATCTTGGCGTCCCTGAGACTGGTACCAGCTCTCACACGTGCTAGGTGTTCAATAAAACCCCCATAAATGAAGGCAGTGGTCTGGGGTCCAGCTGGGGAGCATTAAATCTGTCAATTAGTTCTAAACACCAGCTCATCAGGAAGATCTGAGCAAAGCCAGGAAACCAAGAGTTATGGAAAATTCAACAAGGATAGGAAAGTTTCCCTGTCTCCCGACTGGAGCGTTAATCACGCAAACTCACATCTTAGTGTGTGTGTGTTTTTTTTTAATTTTTGCTTCAGTACCCGAACTCAGGACAATGAAGGCTGTTTGCCCCTGTACATACCAGCCACAGGGATCCCCCCACCCCATCCAGTCTTCACCGACTCTGAATGTGGGGAGACTGTCTCTTAGTCCTTCTCCTCGCCATGCGTAATGACGTAGCACAGGTTCCTATAGTCCAAGTTGCCATAGACATCGGGTGGGAACGCAGCAAACATTTGCTTGACCTGGGGGAGCAGGCAGGGAGTCAGGATGGACCAGGGTTGATGGTGGTTGAGTGGGTCAGAGCACGGGATCCTTAGGACCCTTCTCCCAAAATCCACACTTACCTCCTCCTCGCTGAACCGGTCGGCCTGGGTCATCAGTTTCTCTTTGATGCTGTTTGTGGAGAGAAGTCATCATGTCTCAGGGGAAGGGTGGCCCTGAGGGCACACACATGGACCTGCAGCTCTCAAGGGTGCTGGGGGCAAAGAGCCCTGACCCAGGGGAACCCCAATGGGCAGGGATGCTCTGAGCACTAGGTAGCTGTCTGAGCTCCATCTGCCTCCCTGGGAACCCAAACTCTCCCTCTAGAATCAAGGAGGGACCAAATGGAATGACCCTGAGAACCCAGAATGAACTTGAGGTTGCTGAGATTTCTATGGAACCCATGGCCTCAGACATACTAGGCCCTCACTGGGGGATTACAGCCAGGTTCTCTACTGCTACCCCTTACGCTTGCCCTTGAGTCTCACTGTGGATCCCAGGCTGGCCTTGAACTTGCCATCTTCATGCTTCAGCCTCCTGAGCACTTGGGATGACAGGCCTGAACCACCAGGCCTTGGTCTTGGTGTCCTGCCATTTCCATTGACATCTAGTCAGCACTTCCCAGACAACAAGGCAACATTTGAGGCCAAGAGAATCATGGGAAGGCATCTTGTCCATGATGGAGCCCCTTAGATCTTGGCTCCTCACTAAAGTTGACATAAGTACTCGGATCCCGTTTAATCAAGGGAGGAACTGAGACTGGGAACGGCTGAGTGACTTACTGACAGAAACTGTGGCAGGATGGGACCTGTACCCCTTGGGGTCCAGGACGGCATCTGCCCCTAGCTACCAGAGCCTCCAGGAGTAGGACCTACATTGGGACCTGCAGGAAGGGGACTTATGTCCTCTGGAACTATGGGGGACTTTGCAGGACTTAAGCAGGCTCAGTGGACAGGGATAGGATCCGAGAGTTGAGCCAGGCCCTGTGCACTCAGGGTCTCCTCTGGCGCCAGTGGTAACAGGTCCTCCTAAGGACCTACCCACATTTTCCATTATTTATATTACTGCGGGACAGTCACAGTTTCCAGGTCCCCAAGCTGGGGACTTTGCACAGATTCTGGTTTAATCAGAGCCTTCTTTGTGGCCTCTCTGGCCAGCAGCCACGTTTGCCAGGTCCCACAGCACTGGGCAGTACCCCAAAATGGATCCCCTATGGATAGATTTCCCTCTTGCTCTGATCTCATGATGCTAAGAGAGGAGTTGGTTCAGACCATGGTTAAGGGGTGCCCTGGATTCTCAAGATGCAGGTGGGAGCCTCAGACCCTGAGGGGGAAATTCTAGCTTGAGACTCTTGGAAGTTTCTCTGCAGGCCAAGGAGCTTATCACACAGCCTTTGATGGCATTGTAGAAGAGGAAGCAGACGCCCCCAGTTCTACCTGCCCTTCTCCCACACTCCCAATAGGGGAGGCTCTGATAGGCTGTGAACCCATCCTCAAAACCTGAACAGAAACATTACTGTCTTTGCTCACCGGCCAAGTTGGTCGTCCTGTCCCCAGCCCTGTCTCCATCCATTCTTCTAACTGGCTCTGTTCTCTCCCTCTATGCTGGCCTGACCATCCCTGTCTACCTCAACACCCACCCATGAGCCTCCTGGGGACTGCAGCCCGCCACTCCTCCCCCTTCCCTCCTCTCAGTTCTCCTCCCTTCCTCCTAATCCTTTCCCCTCCCTTTTGTTCTGCCCCCTCTTCCTTCTCCACCTCATTCTCCTCCTCTAGGCTGGCTTTCCTGATGCCCGTGTCTGTGTTTCATCTCCCCCAGCCCAGCTCCACCCACGCAGCCTAATGAACCAGCCTACACACCCTAAGGCCTGGACTTCACCACCTCTATTCCCAGATATGGAATACTATTCCTGCCTTTTCCTGGGCAATGCGTACTCATCCTTCAAGACCCACCTCTGCCCTCTCTCCATCCACCCTTGTGAAACCACACTTCCTTATGCAATTCCACACCCAGGTAGAGATGGGAACACCAAGGCCCAGAGGGGGAATGAGACATTAACAGGGACCGCTCAGGGATCCTGGCTGGATGGTGCTTTAGCTTGGCTGGATTCTGGATGGAAGAGGAGATGGGGTGAACGCCCAACCTCACCTTCCCCAGCTCTGAGCCTTTGGGGACTTACAAGTCAGCCTTGATGAAGCCTTTCCCTTCAGTATCAAACACTTTGAAGGCATGAAGGATGGTCTCCTCTGGATCCGTGCCTAGAAGCAGCACACACAGGCAGGCAGAATAAGAGGACAGTGAGGATCGCTCAGAGACAGAAGCCAAGCAGGGCTGATGGGTAGGGGAAGGTCCCGTGGTGTGGATATGTATCATGCTCATCCACACAGGTTCAGCTTTGAACCAGCGGACATGGAAAGCTATGCGCCTTGGGCGGGAGCTTCTAGGACACAAGGAACTCAGCAGCTTCTCCAAAGATTTCCTGAGGTGATAAACATGAGTCAGCCACTCGTGATCTGTCTTATGCCGAGAATAATAAACATTTTTTTCAGTTCGACCTAAACTCCCCTTAACTTTTACTGCCTTAAACTCTCATTAAAAGTAGCAAGAAAAGTCAGCTTGGGGCTTCACTCCAGGGGAGGTCCTTGGCCCTCCTTCAAGTTCTAGTTTGTGTGTCGCTTGATCATTTCACATCCTCCCAGGTACCTCAGGATGGTATCCACACCATGGCACCTAATTCCTATTTCACTAGAGTGCTTGCCTAGAATCCCCAGTGAGGAGTTGGGGGTGTGACTCAGTGGTAGAGGACCTGCCTAGAACCCCCCAGTGAGGGGCTGGGACGTGGTACAGTACTTGAATATTTGTGCAAAGCACTGGGTTCCATCAATACAGGAAGAACAGGACCTAACAGAGAAGGATGGAGAGATTGCGATATACACCATGAGCCTTATCACCCAGGCTCTTCATTGTATTAAAGGGGAAATTGAGGCCCAGAGAGAGGAAGGGGCTTGTCCAAGGTTTCTTGGGTTCTGTGATGACAGCAGGTGACCTGACAACCCTTATCCAGACCTCTTTCCTGGTCATGCTGCTCCACACCCACTCACTGTGGACCTGGGAAACCCCATCAAGTCATGGAATCAGAGGTGTGGTTCCGCGCCCCCCCCCCACCATATAAGACCAGCTGGCTGATGGCCACTAGTGGCTGGGGGAGTTGGTTTGCTTGCTTGCTTGGTTTGAGTGAGACGGTCTCATGTAGTTCCAGCTGACATCCAACTCAGTATATAACTGAGAATGACCTTGAATTCCTGATCCTCCTGTTTCCAACTCCTAAGTGGTAGGAGTACATACATGAGCCACCACACCAGGCTTAAGGTTAGGTTTTGACCAGTGTCAATGGATCAGGGCTATGAACCTATCTGAGTGCTGGCAGCTTCCCCACTCAGTCCTCTTCAGAGACCCAGCGCACCCAGGTACTACTATACAGGATGCCCCCAACTTATTACACATTTTCTGTTCCTTGCCTGAAGGTGTTAGGAAGCTGGTATCCCCAACCCAACATCTCAGGCCAGGTGAAGCTGGACCAGGACTCCAGGACCTCCCAAGTAGACAAAACAGCAGAGGTGGGTCTCTAAGCCCAAGGGGTACAAGGGTCCTGATGAGGACTGAGTGGGGTCTCTGTCTCCAAGGCCACCATCTCCCTGTTTTCATCAACTAGCTGAAAATTGCAGTCTCTGAGCTGGTCTGTGGCTGGGCCCCTCAGCTTCCTGAGGACCAGGCTCTGGCCCAGCTGTGAGACCTCACTGTAGCCAGTGGCTCCCTGCCTCCTCCCTCTGCTCTGAGCCCCATGAGTCTCGGAAAATAGCTTGCATAGTGGTTGCTTGTTATCGTGGGGCATCTCATGACAAAGTTTCATCCCAATTACTTAGAAAGACAGTGCCTGCCCCCGCCTGCTGCCCTCCTGGCTGCTGGCCTCTCTCTCGCCAGCATCTCACGCAGCCCTGACCAAGTTTGCATGACAAGCTCAGCTGGATTCCTAGGCTGCGTGTCCCTGAAAAACTAGAGAAAAGCTGCCATAATTGTCCCCACCAAAGCCCTGGGTCACTGCTCAGCTTAATCAGAGCCTCAGAAGCACCACGAACCTCTACTTCCCCATCTACAAAACAGGCCCAGGGCCTTCAGAGATTAAAAAGCACTCTCCCCTTCCTGTGAGCACCTCAAAGGGTGCAACTAAACTCCTGTCCACCCGTGGTACACAACTCACATTAGACCAGAAGGTGCCTCCTGGACACCCTGTGGAGCTTTACCTCATAGGTATCCCCCTCACTGGGGGATTTGAGACAAGAGCTTTACCACTGAGCCACACCCCAGCCCCTCACTGGGGATTCTAGGCAGGAGCTCTACCACTGAGCCACACCCCAGCCCCTCACTGGGGATTCTAGGCAGGAACTCTACTGCTGAGTCACACCCCAGCCCCTCACTGGGGGATTCTAGGCAGGAGCTCTACCACTGAGCCACACCCCAGCCCCTCACTGGGGATTCTAGGCAGGGGCTCTACCACTGAGCCACACCCCAAACCCCTCTCTGACTGATTCTAGACAAGCACTCTACAGAAATATTAAGCTGTAAAAAGCAACCCAGTCCACCTAAGATCACCCTGCAGTGTGTGGGAGCCCAGGTCTTGATCTCAGAGGAAACTGAGGCAGGGCTTGGGATGGTGTGTGCATCCAAGGATGGTCTCTGGTCCCACACTGTGTTTCCAACTGTGGTTATGTAACCATCAGGGCCATGTAAGGAGACACGTTCTAGCCCCTCTCCAGCCTCCTGTGAGCCTCACTCACCCTTAAGTTTCTCCCCAAACATGGTCAGGAAAACTGTGAAGTTGATGGGCCCTGGGGCCTCCTTCACCATGGCATCCAACTCTTCATTCTTGACGTTGATGCGACCTGGAGGAGGGAGGTGGGGCAGGAGTGTCATAGGTCCAGAGGAACTCTGCCAGCCAGAGACAAGCCATGTCACTCCCGAGTCTCTCCTGTTCAAGCTCCTCCCACCCTCCACCTATAAGAGGGTGCCCCACCCTCACCCCAGGCCCTGTCTTCTCCCCAATTTCCCTAGAAAGCAGAGCAAGAATGACTTTTTCTTCCTTTGGAGGCCCAGATGAGTGGAAATGGACATGTCTGGAGGCCTCAGGGCTCATGCATTGCTAGATATGAGGTCTCTGGGGGAGTCATGGTCCCAGTGGACATTAAGTTCCCTCCAAAACCCAAAGCTTAGCCTCTATTGGTGTCTTACTGGATCATCCTCAACTCCTCCCTGTCCACTCTAGGGTCTCGCTCTAGCCCAGCCTAACCTAGAATTCATTATGTAGTTCCAGGCTGGCCTCAAGTTCACTGCATTCCTCCTTCCTCTGCCTCTCAAGTACTGGGATTAAAGGTGTGTGCCACCACACCCAATTGCTTTTCTTTTGGTTTTTTTTTTTTAGTCCAGGCTAACCTAGAACTCAAAATCTCCCTGCCTCGGCTTTGGGAGTGCTGGGATGCCAGGCATGCGCTACCACACCTGACTCCTACACATTCTTGATCTCTCACTACCCCAGGGCCTTTGCACAGGCCACTACTGATCCCAAAATGGTTTTCCTGCCCACCCAGTTCTCGTCTCACGTGTGGGAGCCTCATTCTCTTCTATTCCACTCAGCTCACAAGCCCATCAACCCAGGCACCTACCTTGGCATGCCTCCACTCACCTAGTCTTTTCATTTTCAAATATTTTATTTATTTCTTTGCAAGCAGAGAGAAAGAGAGAGAGAGAGAGAGAGAGAGAGAGAGAGAGAGAGAGAGAGAGAGAGAGAGAGAGAGAGAGAGAGCTCATCTGCTTTTGCGTGGGTACTGGGGAATTGAACCCAGGTCATTAGGCTTTTCAGGCAAGTGCCTGACCTGCTTTGCCATCTCTCCAGCCCCCACCTCCCCCAGTCACCTATTCTTGCTCAGTGACATGCACTTAGCAACAACACCCCCTCCCAAGCTCCAAGTTTCACAGTTGCTATATCACCCACCCAGTGCTGCGAAGGTGTCCCTCAGGTCCTCCTTGTCAATGAAGCCGTCTCGATTCTGGTCCATGATGGTGAAGGCCTGACAGAGACATGAGTTCTGAGCAGCCATGATCCCCCCCAGCGTGTCTTAAAAGAGCCTCAGTTCAGGCTCCTCCAGCCCCCAGCTCTGTGGTCCTCTCTCTCTCTCTCTCTCTCTCTTTCTCTCTCTCTCTCTCTCTCTCTGTGCTTACTGTAATTCAGCACGTTAGGAGGCTCCACACTCAGTCCCTCATTTCAGGACTAACCAACCCAGAGAGGGAAACTGAGGCTCAAAAAGGGACAGACTTTACCTGAGGTCACATGACAGGCATACACTCAAGTATATATAGAGGGGGGAGTATGTCACATCTCTAGGCACTGTGGCATGTCATGACGGCCACAGAGAATGCGCCTAACGTGCAGCCACTGAGGTCTCCTTGAATAATTTTCTTTTTAAAAAACCATTTTTATTTATTTATTTGCAAGTAGAGAGAGAAAATAGGCACACCATGGCCCCTGGCCACTGCAAATGAACTCCAGATGCATGTGCCACTTTGTGCATCTGGCTTTACGTAGGTACTGGGGAATCGAACCCAGACCATCAGGCTTTGCAAGCAAGCACCTTAACCGCTGAGCCATCTCCCCAGCTATTCTTGAATAATTTCCACGTGCTCTGTTAATTCCCTCAAAGGTCCTCTGGGATCACCAACCCACCTCTTTAAACTCCTGGATCTGAGACTGATCGAACATTGAGAAGACGTTGGAGGTGGCTCCACCTTCCGCTTTCTTCCGGGCTCTTCTAGGTGCCTGTAGGGACCAGGTAAAGCCGGACAAGTCACCACTTCCCCCAGTGGTCAGCCTGCACCAGAGCCAGGACTCAGGTCCCAGAGCATCACGACCCTGACTGACACCACCCACCTCCTGGTACCCACAGCAAAATTGGGCGAAGTAGTCAGGATGTTTACCAACCCAGGCAAGAAGTCTTGGGAGTGTCCAGCATGCAGGGCTGCATACCTACTGCAGGCCCAGTCATTCACTCCTCTCTGGGGCCCAGAATGGGCTCATTTCTGTCCTCAGCCCGTCTGGGTTTTTTTCTGACACCTCCTCCGACTGCTCCATCCTCTGCTGAGCTGGAATCTGGCCTGTTCAGCTGCTAAAAGTTTCCAGACTAATCTCAGTGTCATTAATGTCCAGGCTCTTTGTTCTGCAAGATCTGTCCCTGGGCAGGATCTCAGGATGACTCTTCCTGCCTTCCTGTGTTCTCTTCTTACCCCAAATCTGCTTTAACCAGATTTCTCTCCCTACATCTGCTCCTGTCATCCAAGGACGTTGCTTTTGAAAATGTGATATGTGCCAGGAGTGGTGGCACACACCTTTGATCCCAGCACTCAGGAGGCCGAGGTAGAAGGATGGCTGTGAGTTAGAGACCACCCTGAGACTACATAGTGAATTCCAGGTCAGCCTGGCCTAGAGCGAGACCCTACCTCGATAAACAAAACAAGTGATATGTGTGTGCATGAGGGTTTCCATGTCTGTGTGTTACAGGTGCATGTATGTATGCCTATGTGCACACAGGGGTGGGGGACAGGAGACAATTTTATATGTTATTCTCAAGAACACCATCTGCCTTTTTAGAGATAGAGCCTCTCCCTGGCCTGGAACTCATCAAGTAAGCTAGACTGGCCGACCAGTCAGCCCAGGGACTGTCTTGTCTCTTCCTCCCCAGTGTTAGGACAACAAACTTGCACCATCACATCTGGCTTTTTCATGGGTTCTGGGGATCGACCTCAGGTCCTTATGCTTCCAAGGCAAACACTTTACCCATTGAACTATCACCCCAGTCCTTTTGAGACAAGGTCTTGCTATATAGAGCCCAAGCTGGCTTTGAATTCACAATCCTCCTGACTCTGCTTCCCAGGTGCTGGGATGACAGGTGAACGACCCTGTGTTCAGCCTCTCAGCTCCCCAGCCCCTTCCACCAAGAAGCCTTCCTGGATCCTCATTCTTGAACCATCACTGCTGTTGCCCAGACTGCCTGTCCATCATTCCTCTACATGTCTGCCCCCAGATTTAGAGAACACACGGACAGGATCCATCATGCCCCATCTCTGCCTGGACTTAGCTCTGAGCTGGGATCACCTGGAGTACTCCAGCAGCTGCCCAGAACCCAGGTTCCATCTGCACTACATGGGAAGCCATGCCTCCCATGCCTCTAGCCTGACTTTCTGCTTCCAAAATATCCTGATGTCCAAGAGCCTTTCTTCAGTCCCCAGGCTCAAGCCAGTGAGTCCCCAAATTGGCCCTCCCTCGATGTCAGAAGAGGAATGAATGTCTGGGATCAGGACCCTCATCCCAGCCAACAATACTCTCCCTGGCCAAGCCCTGTCTAGTTCTCCCAGTAGGGGCTTCCCCAAATTCTCCGCCCCCCCACCCCAGCACCTGTGTGGTCTTCCCACTCCCTTCTCCTCCCCTTCACTTCCCTCGGGCTCCTGGGCCCTGGTGGAGCAGCAGCGACCAGCTACTTATAATTAAACTTCACTGGGTGCTCTGTGTCTGCTAATCCTTTGAAAGGGGGCTGACAGAGCGGCCAAGGCCACGACGTTAGGATGCTGTAAAACCTCTGTAATATTTATAAATCCCTTCAGACATCATAAAGAAAGGAACTTCCCTGTGGAGTTCATCTCTCGTAATTACATATACATTTCCCACTGATTAATAAAAAATGATCACTTCCGTCTGGGAGATATTCTATCTGTTCTCGGGGCTGCTTTCTGCCTCATCACTCCCAACACACACACACACACACACACACACACACACACACACACACACACGTGCTCAAACATACCTCCATGTGCTTCATCCCAGCCTTTCATATGTCTATCTCTTGCCAGAATTTAGCAAGGGAGGAAGGCATCATCTTGGTCTTGACTACACAAAGAAGACGTGGGCTGGAGTCCTGGCTCTGCCTCTGAGCTCCCAGCCAGCACCTCTGAACGTTCTCATTCATGCTACAGGTTATGTGAAAGGAACACCCAGGAACGAAGGGGGACATCCCAACCTGGATTTTAACCCTGCCTTTGCCGTTCACAGCCTCTGTGATGTGAAGAAACGGATGGGTGAGGGAGGTGGCTCAGTGGGTGAAGCGCCTGCCTGAGGACCTGAGTTTGGCTGGCAGCACCTGTGTAAACGCCAGGTGCAGTGGCACATGCCTATTACCCCAGAGCCTGGGAGGCAGAGACAGGTGGCCTCCGTGGCTGGCTAGTCTAGCCAATCAGTGAGCTCCAGATGCAGCTGGAAACTGTCTCCAAAAGAAGAAGAAGAAAAAAAAAAAGCCAGACATGGTGGTGCACACCTTTAATCCCAGCACTCAGGAGGCAGAGGTAGGAGGATCGCCATGAGTTTGAGGCCGCTCTGAGACTACATAGTGAGTTCCAGGTCAGTCTGGGCTAGTGTGACCCTAACAAAAAGAAAGAAGAAATAAAGAGAGAAAATAAGGTAGAGACCAATTGAGGAAGACACCTGATGTTGATATCCAGATCCACACACATGTGTACACACATACAAACATGCACACACTTGCAAAAAAAAGAAGCAAACTTACGTTCCTCAAGCCTCATTTTCTCTATTTATAAAAACCAGGAGAATGCCTACCTCAAAGCATCAGGACATGTACAAGATATCTGCTAACCTCTTGTCAGACCCAAGTCTCAGACTTGACTCAAGTCCTGTTCTTGTCCCTAGTGAACTCAGGGTCCACTTGGAGACAGGCCATCCATCAGTAGAGGTTGATGAACGGACAGGTGCTGAGTCCCAGGGGATTGGGCCATAAGGCAAGGGAGATCCATAAAAAGCCACACAGGCCAGAAAGGGATCCCCTCAGCTCCAACCTGCTAGAATTCAGACCCTAGATCCCCAGCGGGAACACTATCCTCTAAGCTGGAACATTATGACGTCTCCAAGCCTGATTCCTCCAGCTCTCTCTACTCGCCTCTTCCTCACCCCCAACTGTTACCTTAGCAGACCCCACCGAGTCAAAGCAGGCCCCCAAATCAGTACCCACACAGATGGGGATGGCCACATGGGAGGGGAAGCCAAGGGTGAACCAAGTCCAGACACAGTGGCAAGCAAGTCAAGGGAATTCGGGAAAGGAAGGAGATCAGTTAGGAATGGGGGCAGGGGGTGAAGGTTAGAATCAAGGCCAAGGTCAGAGAATGACATAAGAGTTAGGGAAGGAAGTTAAGACTGAGGTTGGAGCAGGAAGGGTGGCAGGGAGAGGACCAAAGCTGAAGGTCTGAACTCCATGGGAGAGTATAGACACAGGAAGATGGCCCTGGCCAGAGACAGGCCATCCACACCCTACCATGCTCCTGAGTGCTTGCTCACGCTGCAGCAAAGTTGGGGGTGGTTCAGGATGTCTCTTTAAATAGTGCTCCCCAAGGCCCTGACTCCATTCCAGGTCTAGACAACAGTTTGGAAGGTGACCAAGGACAAGATGGGGTGCCCAAGTCAGGCATCTCCCTGGGGCTATTGGGAGTAGGTGGGGTTGTGGGATCCTTGGGTAAAACCCATGGATCTAGAGACTGCCTAAGCCACAGGGATCTCCGACAGCTCTGGACCAACTGTCTGTTCCCTAGCCAAGGGACCACAGCCCAGGAAGGGGGCAGGTGGCCAAGGACGTGTAGTTAGTAGAGACCAGAAACCAGTTGGGAAGACTTGGGCCAAAAAGTGTCAGAAGAGCTCCCCAAGGCAGAGCTTCTGTGCAGATTGGGGGAACACAGCAGAGATGTCTGAGCTACGGGATCCAGGGGAGATGCCATCCTCCAGGTCTTCAGTCCTGTCACGGGGACAGTGGAGCGGTTATGACATCCCTCCCAT
>PVHP010042533.1:0-14945 GCA_004024765.1 Zapus hudsonius
TCGATGAAGCTGTGTTGTTGGGGGCAGGCTTATGGGGTTATAAGCCAGCTTCCCCTTGCCAGTGTTTGGCACACCTTCCTGCCGCTGTTTGCAGTGCTGTGGCAGAGGTGATGTCCAGCCCTCTGCTCATGCCATCGTTTTCCCTGCCAGGATGGAGTCTCCCCTCGAGTCTGTAAGCCAAATAAACCCATTCCTCCACTAGCCACTTTTGTTTGGGTTCTTTTTGCGCAGCAACTAGAAACCTGACTGCAACAAATGGGTTAGTCTTCTATTAATTTTATTTTATTTCTTCATCATTTTTATTACCAGGGAGGATGGTGGCTCTAGGAGCCATGTTTCCTGGCTTCCACACTCCTTCCTAGCCCCAATGTAGATAGCATCACCTGTGTTTGGTCTCAGAATCTCATAGGTTTATATCTTCTGCTGTCATTTATCATGGGATTTTCTTTTTCTGGCTTAAAAATGTGCTTATTTAATTGTTGAGCATAGCTATGCCTTAACATATAAATTTATGATTATGTTTTTGAAAGGAAAACCAGGCTCTACTGTATTGACATACCATAATGTATGGATGGGCAAGGCTCAAGAGTCCTCACTGAGACACTGAGATTTAAACTCAGTTGCAGAAAACTGTATTTCCAGAAGTCGTGCCCCCTCTGCTAATGTGGAGGCACAGTGGTCTGTGCCCTCTGCTAATGTGGGGGGCACAATGCTTGGTCCCCATGCTTCAATTTGGAGCTCCCTGAGGGTTGTCTGAGAACTTAGTTGCAGCTGTTTTGTAGACAGTCTCCTGTCCATCCTGCCATGTGCACTTTCATATGTGACCAATATGTCTCCTCAAAACATTTCCTAATCTACTCCTGCCAAGGCTCTCTACCTCAAGGCCCATTAGGGAGCCAAATCTAAGATGTACTGGAAGTTGACTAGAGAAAATTTTCAGTGAGCTGCAAAACATAATGGGGCTTTAATTGGCACAGTGGTTGTCTGTTAATATATCTTTCTAACATTTTTAAGACTTCTATTTTCTGAAATTTTTCTTTCTTTTGGAAACTGTCAATTCTTGTGGCTCTAGTCCCATTCTTCATTGTAGGATCTTACATATTCTATGTAACCCTCTTTTGGTTTAACCTAGTCCACATTGGAATGTCTTCCTCATCTATGTTAGTGTTCTAAACTAGCCCACTAGTTGTGTTCGTTAGCTTCCTCTCCTCATAGCTGGAGGATCACTGGGCCTCCCTCGTCAGGAGATTCAGGTTGAGTGAGAGACTCTGTTGGAGAAATCTGGTGGAAGAGTGATGGAGGAGCACACTTGAAGTCTTCCTCCGGCCCCTGCAGTGTGCACATCTGCATCTACAGGACACATCTGCATACACCCTTGCATACACTAAACACACACCAAAAACAGAAAGTAAAATAAAAAGAGGAAACGTTTGTCTTGGCTCTTGGCCTTATAGACTGTAGTCTAGGATTTTTTGGCCACATTGCTTTGGGCCTGGGCAGCACAGAGCATTATGGTGGGCACATGGTGCCAGAAGCTGCTCAGCTCACAGCAGCCAGTAAGGGAAAGTAAGAAGGAAGGTCTCTGGGTCCCCAAATCACCTACAAAATCTTCCTTGGTGACCTAATTTCTAGGGTTCTGCCACTTCTGGATAGCATACTTCCAGCTGGCAACAGACTTCAGCACATGGGCCTATAGGATGCATTAAAGTCCAAACCATAGGACTAAGCTAAAGCATAATTATACAAACCAACAAATTAATAGGACTGCTTTACTAATTAGTTAATCTATTTCAGCCCAGGAAAGGGTGAAATTTAAGACAGTATACAATGTTCATTAAAGAAAACTTGAGCTGGGTATGGTCACACACACTTTTAATCCCAGTATTTGGGAAGAAGAGGTAGGAGGATTGACCAGCCTGATACTACATAGTGAATTCCAGGTCATCCTGGGTTTGAGCAAAACACTACCTCAAAAAACAAAAGCAAAAAACAAAAACAAAACAAAACAAAATCAAAACCAAAAAACACTTGAAGGTAAGGAAGAGAACGTTATTAATCTTTTAGTCACTTATCTGGGCCGTATGTTTCTGTATGCATAATTTACTTCAGAGCAATGGAAATATACTGTTGAGAAGCTGCATTAAAATGCTTTTAGCATGTTGGGGACATTTTCATACTGTACTCTTCTATCATATACTTTTAAATAACTAAGCAGATTTCTACCAAGTGACTATATCAAAATGTATTGAATCAAACCTAAATTCAGATTGTTTTCAAATAACTGCTGTTACCAATGATACAGTGAATGAGTTTTAACCTTTATTTCACACAATCTACGTAATCTATCAAAGTCTTATGCCCAGTATTTGAATACAATCTCTAAAACTATAATTGCTGAATAAAAATATTTGTAGATTTTAAGACCTCTGATGTGAAGTAAGTCAGCTTCTAAAATCATTGTATGGCTGATTACATACAATCATACACCAGCAATGTCTGAAAGTACATTTCCTAAGATTGAGTTATTTTCCTAAAGGTATCTTATCAATTTGATGAGAAAAATATTGTTTTTCTTTAGCTCACAGTTTTCTAATCACTAATAATAAAACATTTTCACATTTATTATCTCTGTATGTGTATAAGTATGTAAACTATCATGTTCTTTGTTCAACTTTTTGCCATGCTTAATTTTTTATGTTGCATTATGTAGATTTCCCCGTTTCTAATTTGCCCTTTCAATGTCATCCATGGAATCTTTCAATGTGTGCAGTCAAATTTTAGTAATGGTTTTTGTTATGCTTGGGAAGGCCTTTGCCAACCCTAGGGAGAAACTTTGCTGGGAGCTGAGGTCACCTGTGAGGGGAGACAGGGAGGGCCTGGGGAAGCTTGAAGCTAATTCTAGAATCCTGACATCCTGGAATTATGTCTCCTATCTCCCCTTCATTTTACAGATGAAGGAGCAGTGGTCCAGGGAGAATATGAAACAAGATTGAATGAGCAGATTACAAAGCCGTCCAATATCAGCATTATCTGTGAAGGGATATAGTACATATTTATAAAAAATAATTAGTGGTGGTAATAAAGAAAAACAATTCCTTTTGTGCTTTTCTTGTTTGTGACAACATTGAAATAAGGAATTCAAATGTTCCCGAGTGCTGATTACATCTGTACACCAAGAATTGATGTCTCTAATTTTGCTTTATTGATTGTGTAGTATTTTATAAAAGCTCTATGGACGTCATGGTGCTTACCCAAAGCAAACTCACCACAGCATCCAGCATCCATCTATAACTGCTAACACTATCTAAAAATTAAACTAGGTATCCTGGAGGCTGAAGAGGAGGAATAGGCTGTAGTGTTGACTGTGGTAGCTTGCTTTTTTGGCTCAAGTACAGACACAAGTAACAAATAGCTGACTATTCCAGAAAGTGGTCATGCATCTCGAAGACAGGAGGGAATGTGGCCAGATTTAACTAATAAAAATATGGCACACTGAGTTAAATTTGAGTTTCAGATAAACAATGAATAATTTTAAATATAAATATGTACTATGCATTACTTGGGCGATACATTATAAAATGATTCATTGTTTATCTGAAATTCAAATTTAATGAGGCAATCTGTGTTTAATCTGGCAAACTAGCAACAGAGAACATTTGTAATACATATTAAGTACTAAATCCATTCATTGCATTGTATGAGGCTGTTTCTTTATCAGTGAGAGAAGGAAAAAGGACAAGCCCACCAAGAATTACACATAGATGTAAAAATTATCAAGAAATATCTTACTAGTTTCTTAGGGATGCAATGACACCCCAATTAGGTGATTCAAGACATCAAAGAGCTGTTGTGTTACAGTTCTACAGGCTGGAAATCTGAAATCAAGATTCCAGCAGCATCCTGCTCCCTCAGAAATTGGCAGGGGAATCCTCACTCCCTGCCTTTTCTTAGGTTTGGCGGCTTGCAGACAGCCCTTCTGGTCCTCAGCCCACTAAGAGTGTAGCACTTAGTCTGGCCACAGTTTCACAGCACAAGTCCTGTGTGTCTGCATCGCATTTCCTTTGTTCTCTCAGGTCACCTGTCACAAATTAGCTCCCATTCAGTTGTTCTAATCAAAAAGATTTTAATTTTCAAAAGAGCAAAGAGAAATTTTTATGTAGGATCCTAAAATCTCACATAAATCCTTATGCTTACATCATTGGCCTGCAACCCCAAATTAATATGGAAAGGAGGAAACCCTGGAGACCACTGTGTTAATCAAGCAGAACTTTATGCTCCCTGAACATAAGGTGAACTTAATTTAGACAGTGATCTTCATTGTCATGGATCCTAAGTTGTGATGGTCAGATGGAGGACCCCAATGCAGTCCAAGAGGGGTCCTTCATAGCTCTTTGATGTCTTGTGTAATTGTCTCAACAAGCCTGAAAGAGATGTAAAATTTCCAGAAATATTTCTTTTTTTTTTTTTTTGGTTTTTTTCGAGGTAGGGTCTCGCTCTAGTCCAGGCTGACCTGGAATTCACTCTGTAGTCTCAGGGTAGCCTCGAACTCACGGCGATCCTCCTACCTCTGCCTCCCGAGTGCTGGGATTAAAGGCGTGCGCCACCACGCCCGGCTTCAGAAATATTTCTATAAACACTTGTAAACCATTCTTATTTAAGTGTTTTAGGGGAGCCTTCTAGACGATAAGTCAGAGGAACTTCTAGAATGAGAGCCCATGCATGTGCATAGAATGTTTTTTTTTTTTTTTTTTTGTGTGTGTGTGTGGTTGCAGTGCCCCATGTGCTCACCCGAGGCAGGTGTCCACTCTTACCTGCCTGTTTTTCATGACAAGGGAGTCTCCTAATGATGCTGCAGCCTGCCAGTCTAAGCCCCAGTGCTTCTCTGATCTCTGCTCCCCCACAGGACTGGGGTTACTGATGTACCAGGCTTTACCCAGCTGTGGTTTCTGGAGATTCAAACTCAGGTGGTCTCCGGACCTCCAGCTTGTGCAGAAAGCACACTTAACTGCTGAGCCATCTCTCTATCTCAGTGTGTCATACTATTTTAAGGTTGAAAGTATTTTTATGACCAAAGCAAAACATATTTTTATGGGTTAGGCATTTTCCTGATTGCTAAGGAGGTAGAACATGTTTTTAGATGTTTATTGCCCATCTGTATTTCTTCTTTTGGGAACTTTCTATTCAGTTCCATGGCCCTTGTTTTTGATTGGGTTGGCATTTTACATTTAAAAATATTATTTATTTGAGAGCAAGAGAGAGAAAGAGAGACTACGGGTGGGACAGGGCCTCTTGCTGCACAAATGAACTTCAAATGCATGTGCCATTTTGTGTATGTGGCTTTTTGTGGGTACTGGGGAATCTATCCCAGGCCGCCAGTCTTTGCAAACAAGTGCCTTTAACCCAGTCCATGTCTTATATTTCTAAAATGCAAATTCATGACTCAGTTTTATAAATGTTAAGTCCAATATAACAAGTTCTTTTACTTGCCATGATTTTTTTGTGTGCAATTTTTGAGGGGAAACAATTGCTTTTTGAACTAATTTGGGTTTATCTTTGATCTGTTAGTATTTTTAGGCAATGCCTGTTAATCTCTAGCAGAGGGCTTCTTTAAAAGCTATAATAAGAAACATGCATTTTCTTCCCAAACCCTGGACCTGGTAGGTGCTTGGATATTTCTGAGAAATGGAAGCCATTCAAGACTAGAGAATGATGGGAACTTTATAAGTATTGTTTCTTTCATGAGATGTCAACTCAGGTGCCCATTACCTGCCTTGCTCTTCCCACCTCCTCCTCCAAACTTTCCTGCTAGGTCATGGGGGTCTCTGCTATCCCCTGAGCAAATATAAATATAAATGTTACAGTGCCACTCTTGGATTCATTTTTTAAAAATGTTTACTTATTTATAAGAAAGAGAGAGAGGGAGAGAGAGAGAGAGAGTGAGAGAATGAGCATGCTAGGGCCTCCTGCCACCACAAACAAACTGCAGATGCATGTGTCGCTTTGTGCATCTGGCTTTACATGGGTACTGGGGAATCAAACCTGGATCATTAGACTTTGCAGGCAAGCACTTTAACCACTGAGCCATCTCTCGCGTCCCACTCTTAGATATCTTTAACCTTTTTATTGACAATCTCCATACATATAGACAATATACCATGATCATAATTCCCTCCCAGTACCCTTCCTTTTCTTCCTCCCAAGTCCCCCTCCAATGAATCCTTCTTTCCCCCTCATCTCTCTTCTATTTTGATGTCATCATCCTCCCCCCCATTATGCAAGTCTTGTGTAAAGTAGTATCAGCTGCTGTGATGTCATGAATATCAAGGATACTTTGTATCTGGAAGACAGTATTGCAAAGCACTCCTCCACATCTTTTGGCTCTTACATTCTTTCTGCCACCTCTTCTGCAAATGGTCCCTGAGCCTTGGAAGGTACTAACAAAACAAACAAACCACCATCATTTCTTCTCAGCCACTCTTGGATCTTTTAAAGAAAATTCCAAATTTATTTTATTTAGTTCAATAAGACCACATCATTATTTCATAAAGCAATTAACACTGAGTTTTTTCTTTGTCCTTTTGTAAAAAATTTATTTATTTATTTACAAGTAGAGAGAGAGAGAAAGAGAGAGAAGGAGAGAGAAAGAGAGACACAAGAGACAGATAGAGAGAATGCCAGGGCTTCCAGCCACTGCAGACAAACTCCATATTTATGTGCCACTTTGTGCACCTGACTTTAAGTGGGCACTGGGGAATTGAACGGAGTTGTTTGACTTTGTGTGCAAATGCTTTAACCACTGAGAAATCTTTCCAGCCCTTCCTTTGTCTTTCTTCACTCTGGTTTTGCAGTTGCTAGCTTCTGCCTGTGCCCTGAGTGCCTTCCTCACTCTTCCTTTGGACTTCTTAGGCAGTCTGACTTCAGTGTTCATAGGAAAATACCAAGAGTGACAGCTAATTTGTTCAATGGAAGAAATACAATTTTCTCTCTAGCTAGGGACTATTTCAATAGTTAAGGAGGAAGCATTACTAGGTCTTAACCTTTATCCATTGCTTCTGGTTTTATTGATCATGTCTTGGAATGTGGGCTGTAACCTATTGTGTTGCTGTAGTGTCTATGATTCTGTCAGAGGAATGGCAATTGCTTTGTGTGACCCAGGCAGTGAGTCAGATCCAGTAAACCCTGAGGGCACTGAGTATACAGGGCTTCTCCAAGAGACCCCTGGAAGGAGAAAAGCACCAAGTGAGGGGTTGAGGCTTCCTATATCATGTATTAATGTTGGGCTGTGGAGTTGACATGTATTCCAAGCAGTGTGTCTGATACTTTCCAATCAAACACAAGGGCAGACCGAGAACAAGGGTGATCTTATCCTAGGACAGCTCTTTGGGGGGGCTCCTGAAGATGCCCCAGTGCTTGAGATAGTCTGTCCAGAAGTTTTAAATCTATCTTTTATTTTTATTTTTTTTGCTGTTGATTTATACCATGAATTCCTTTTGGCAATCAGAAGAATGTTTTTGAATGTATAGAATGAAATATATAGAATTCTGAAGGAAGCCAATTTTATCAAAATCCAATTACCACAATATAGTCAGCCCAAGAGCTGCTGAGATTATGAGGTAATGATCTTTGCAAATAATTTAGCAAGAAATCAGTAGTGACGTGATAGAATATGAACATATCGCAATTCACAAATACTCAATTTCATACAAATTCATGTGTGCTGAAAATACACTATGGTTTGTGCCCAACAATTATAATGGAAAGAAACTTAAGTTAGAGTATTATATAAAAATGGTAATATTTTCCCATCCAGATTCATAGTGCCCTATGTGCAGTACCTTTTCTCACTGAATAGAGAGATAAACTGGCTGAGAAGTTGCCTGGGCTGACTCAGTCAACCAGGCTTCTCCATGGGTGGCAGAGGGATCTATAAGGTAATTATTGTGTGACTATTGAGCTTACATTCATCCCTTCGTCTCTTTCAGCATCACTTTCTTCTGTGTCACTGAATGAGATGTGCTGGCCCTATTCTTCCTGGAAGTAGTGATCTATGTTAAATAAAATACGTCTCATGACTTCAGGTCCTTAGAAGCAAAGTCAATATTTAGTAGGGGTAATTTCATCTAGACAGATGTAGGTAAAATTAAATGGGAGAGATTAGTTTTCATTATTCATGATTCTTTTTTTTTTCTCTTTGACTCTTAACAAATACTGTCTTTTGATGTTAATTTGTAGGATTGTAATTTAAAAAACTTGGATTGGTTCCATTTCTTCCTTTAATACAATTTGGTTTATTAATGATTACTTTTTTAGTTGAAAGACACTAAAAAAATCCAAACCAAAAGAGGAGGGTAGTGAGCATCTACAATTCCTCAACTGTTTTGGGGCGTTAAATAACAAAATGAAAGAAACCCTGTTCTCTGTTTCCTCTAACTAATAAGAGAAACAGATTACTCCTGTGGTATTCTAAAAGAATTTTCACCCTTTCCAGCCTGATATGTGTGTGTACTTGTGCATATATTTATTCAGGTGTGTGTAGTTTATTGACTGTTGTCATCAACTATGGTGGTGCTAATTCTCTGAGCCAGGTGCTTTTCTGTCCTTTTTCTTGGGCATGATGAGACTTTTTAAAAAAATATATTTTATTTATTCATCTTCAAGCAGAGAGATAGGTAGATAGAGATAGAGATAGAGAGAGAGAGAGAGAGAGAGAGAGAGAGAGAGAGAGAGAGAGAGAGAGAGAGAGAGAGAGAGAGAGAGCACCAGGGCCACCACCTTGTGGGTCTGGCTTATGTAGGTACTGGGGAATTGAACCCAGGGCCTTAGGCACTGGAGGCAAGCGCCTTAACTGCTGAGCCATCTCTCCAGCCCATGATGAGACTTTTGAGGATGGCATTTTCATTCTGCTTGGTCATTTGGTTGATCATAGAAAACTGCTTCCCAGGCGTGGTAGTTTGAATGTATGTTCCCCAATAGACTCAGGTGTTTTTATTAAGAGTTTGTCTCCAGCCACTCAGCTGGAGGAGGTATGCAAGACTATTGAGCTCTGCCTGAGTTCCCTGCTGTTGTTTTGTGGATTCTGTGCTTGGTTTTGGTGTGTGCTGGCTGCTGGTGGTTTCTCTCTGCTTGGATCTGTGAAAGGGGCCAATCTCTTCTGCCATTATGGAATTTTCCCTGTAAGCCTGAAATAAATCCTCTTTCTTCCATAAACTGTGTCTGTTTGGAAGTTCATCACAGCAATGTGGAGTTGATTACAATGCCAGGCATGGGAATAAATCACTACCCTAAGCTACTGTGGACTTGCAAGGTCTAATGAAGCATTGGCATTTTAATCCTTCCTAAAAGATTTGGTGCATATTTTGTGATGAAGCACTCCTTGTAAATATGGAAGATTATAACATAGTGACTTCTGGTATTTCCAAGAATACCTTTTTAAAAAGCAGTTCAAGCTGGGCATGGTGGTGCACAGGTTTAATTCCAGCAGAGGTAGGAGGATTGCTATGAATTTGAGGCCACCCTGAGACTAGAGAGTGAATTCCAGGTCAACCTGGGCTAAAGCAAGACCTACCTCAAAAAAGTAAAAACATAAAACAGTTAATGTGAAGGGTCCATTTTTCCTTTGTCTTATGAACAATACCATAGTGTTAACATGATTTAACATGACTGTTAAAATCCACTAAAACATTATTGAAAAATATTAAAGTTAATCAGGCATGGTGGCACACCTGTAATCCCACTATTTGGGAGGTTGAGGCAAGAAGTTGAAAATTCAAGGCCAGCCTGGGCTATATAGTGAGGTACTGAACCAAACAACCAATTACCAAGTAGAACCCAGTTATGGTGGTATATACCTGTTGTCCCAGCTTCCTGGCAGACTGAGATAGGAGAATTGAGCCCGGGAGTTCAGGGCAAGCTTGGGCAACATAGTGAGATCACATTTCTTAAATAAAAAGATGACCATTGGTTAGATACATAATGCATATTCATTGCAGAAGTATCAGAAAATAGAAGAAAAGACAATCAGTAAATCACAAAATACCCAGGGTGTGTGTGCCAGGGCCTCTTGCTGCTGTAAGTGAATGCCTGTCTGCCTTTATGTGAGTAGCTGGGGAATTGAACCCAGGCTGGCAGGTTTTGTAAGTAAGCCACTTTAACCACTGAGCCATCCCCCAACTCCCAAACAGCGATATTTCTATAAAATACATATTATCTTTTTGCAAAAATTGGATCATCCAAACAATCAATTCCATTTTGAAACCAGCCTTTTGTACTCAATATTTCTGGCTACCTAATATTTAATAATTAACATAGCATCATTATATTGAATATGATATTGTGAGAATCAAATACAAAAAAAAATTTAATATTTTTAGTTAACCTTAAAACTTGACACAATGTGGATTATAATAATTGTTTTTGCTTGCTGAACTAGAAATTTGAAGACAGTGGTTATGCTTAATATGTCTCTTTAGCCTTTATCTTTTTTTTTGAGGTATCAATTTGGAAAAGGTTCAGATGAAAGAAATTGAAATCAGTGAAATTTTTTCTTGGTAGAGGGCATGGAATTTGAATTCTGCGACTCTCAAGAGCACATGAAGGGTGCTGTGAGAACATCAGCCATCTTGTCTCCTTAGAGGGCTGACAAAGCTGATTAACAGTGAGCTCACTTTGGATGACCTCTCTCATGTTCTTACATTCTAACGAGAAACACATGGCCACTGCATTCTATTAGGGAGCAAATGTGTGGTGTAATTTCCTACATGTGGCTTCTTTCTGACACTGCCCAATGACTTTTTCTGTGCAAAGAATAATGTTACCTTAAGGGGCTATGTTAACGAGCAATTTCTTTATTAATAAATGGATGGAACTAGTTCATACCAACATCCAAAATGTTAGGTAAATTGGGCACAGGTCCTTAGTAGTCACTGTTATTCCTTCAGAATTGTTAGGGAAGGGCTTACTTACTGGAGGACCAGCAAGCATCGTGGGATACCTTGTGAGGATATCCTAAGGGATGGGCTTTGCCTGGTGTTAGCAAGTCCCCAGAGTGGGATAGGAATCCGAAGGCCTCGCATGTTGAAATAATCTTTCAAGAGGTTAAACATTTGCTCATTCCTGTACATTGCTCAAGATGCCACAGAGTCACAGACAGCAGAATGAGAGAAGACACTGCTCTGATTGGCAGCTGAAGGGCAGGCTTACCTTTTCTCAAGCATTGCCCATGGCTTTCACAATAGTAAGTCAAGGCGCTTTTAACTTTGAAAATACTCTGTGGTTTTACCTGAGTGAGAAAAGACTCAGGGAAGAAAACACAGTGTTTTCCTCAGGAGTAAACTCTTGTGAATTTGGCCCAGAAAAAAATGTGTATTGTGTTGTAACAGCACATTTTTTGAAAGGCAGGATTAACAATGATAAATGTTTTATTTATAATATTAGCTAGAGAAAATGCAAGGCTTCAGAAATCTGCCTCAGGAATCAAAGATGGCTGCTCCTTTTTTTTGGCAAAGAGACTAAAGGAGGCTTGGAAACACCGATGGCAGGTGTTAGGATTCCTTCACTTTCTAAGCTGCTGGGGGAAAATTGTAGCCGCCAGTCACCTACTCTCCACCCAGCCTTTGTTAGATGCCACACTGGAGAAATATGTGTTAAACTATACAGTGAAATATACAGCATTCTTCTAAGCAACTTGCAATGTTTTAATGAGACAGGGAAAGCATGATGCCGACACAAATTGTATAAGCATTTTTAATCACAGTGTTTAGAGTTGACAAAACACAAATCTACCTCCTGTAGTGATGATCAGAAAGATCGCTTTCTCATTTACCAGAACATTTATATTTACCTTAGATTAGATTTTTCAGAGGGAGGGAAGAAGACTGCTGGGGTTTTATATGTGGAGTTTGACTTGGGATTTCCTTTTCACCAAGATCTGTGTGACATTTGGGCAGGTTTTAGTAGCAAAGTGGCCCTTTGTTCAATTCCAGTAGCTGTTTGAGTGATTTCTTCACATTCCTTTTCTCTGTGAGTTTTGAGGAATGCCATGCCCTACTTTGAGCTGTCTCTCATGTTCGTATATGTCAATGAGGAGATAGAGATCCTTGAAGTGGTCACGAGGGATTATGGGTGGTGTGTGTATATGCAGACAAAACTAACCCCCCTCATTGCACCCTCATATTTCAGCCCCCCCATGTTATTTCCAGAGACTTCCCCATGCTTCTACTAGCACCTTGGCTTTTGCACATTTGTTCTTTGCATATCCATCTTTGCTCACATGGTGATCAGTTGATAGCCGCTCTTCTCTGTAGACACTCAGAGGAAACACTCTTTCTCCTTTCTCTCCAGTGAAGGACCTGTGGCTTCCATTTTGTCACTGACCATGGAGATCTAATGTGGACATTGGGCATGAAGGGAAAGTGGAGGATTTCCTGTCCTTCAGTTCATTATTATAGTTTTTGGAGACAGACTCTCACTCTGTTGCCTAGGCTGGCCTTGGATTTCTAGCTCAAGCAATCCTCCTGCCTCACCCCATCAGGATCAGGACCACATACAGGTATGTGCCATCACATGCCACTTCATTAGCTTTGGAACCTTGTTGGAGCTGTGTTGTTGGGGTGGACTTATGGGTGTTATATCCAGCTTCCCCTTGCAGTGTTTGGCACACTCTCCTGCTGCTGTTGTCCATCTGATATTGGCCAGAAGGTTGATGCGTGAATTTTTGGTTCAGGGGATGTCCCCCAGATTAATAAATCCCAAATTTCGGGTTCTTTCCTAATCTTTAATGAAGAATAATAAAGACGGAACCAAGAAGGACAAGTTATGAATTATTGAGTTTATTTGAGGAGAAATCAGTTTGTGGAGTTTACTTGAAGGGACTTGGGACTGGGAAAGGGGGAGTGGAAAATTTTCAGATGGAAAGCATACCTCAAAAAAGTGGAAGTTAATGAGAAATTGAAGCTTAGAGAGTAAAGTTAGAAAGAGGCCCGGAACCAGTGAGAGCTAGAAAGACCGAGGCTTACAAAATGAAATGCAGAAGGATTGCAAATGCGTGGAAAGTCAAATCAACGGGGGTTTAGAAAGTGAGATTAGAATGGAGCTGAGGATCACATGGAAAGCCAAAGCAACTCGGGTTAGAAGGTGAAGTTCAAAAGGGGCTGCAAACACATGAGAGCGCCCATGTGGCAGACCTCGAGTGGTAATCCACACATAGTAAATGCAGAGACTGAAACAGAGCGGGGAGGTTGAGATTAAAGAAGGGAACACACTTGACATCAGCTCAAGGGGGTAAGTGGGGGAAGAGGGAGATAGTCCACATGTCTGATCCAGGGTGAGAATCAACACATGGGAAATTGGAGACCACCAGACAGAGCAGAGAGACCAGAATTAAAGAGACATTTAAACACAGGGTTAGGTCTCCCTTCCCCACCCTGCCAGGCGCCGAGTGGGTATGGGAACTGAGACTCACATGGGGGAAACTCAGACCACAGCAGACACAGACCAAAGGGTCTCAGGAAGAAGACCCCAGGAAGCTGAAAGGGTCCCACCCAGCTGCCACCTTTATAGGTTGAGTTCAGGTAGGCGGGGAAAGATCTGACTTGTTTGATCTGGAGGATGGATCATAGGGTCCACCCACATCTGGGCAGGGCTGGGATCAGCAGGGTGCTACATCAATGTCAGGCATGAGTTCTAACCCAAGTTAGGAGTGTTCATTCTTGTGTCATGAGAAATGAGGTGTTCAGCATCTTCTGGTCTCCTTTGGGCCTCTGTTCCTAACTAAGACCTGCCTAACTTTCTCTATTCTGTCTCAAGGTGATGTCCAGCCTCTATTTATGCCATCATTTTCCCTGCCATGATGGAGCTTCCCCTCAAGTCTGTAAGCCAAAATAAACCCTTTCCTCCACAGGCTGCTTTTTGTTGGCTTCTTTGTCACAGCAATGAGAAAGCTGACTGCAACAGAAATTGTTACTGTAATAAAAACTATTATGTCTTAATAGTATTTTCTTATTTGTGTTTGAAAATGGATTTCTACAGTTTTGCACACAGAATCTTGTATGATGATACTCTCAGTAGACAGTTTTATGATGCATCATACAATTTTCCCTGAGAACTCTGTCAGGGACAAAATGACTGGAGAATACTCTGGAAATAGTTCCACGTCTATGAACAATGTGACAGTGTCTGCTCATCTTTACTTTAGCACAGTGCTTTCTGAATTCCAGGAAAACAACTACAAAATAACAAAAATCGTCTGTATTCTCTCAAGAAACTAATTTACTCTTAGTGTTTAGAGATATCATTTCATTCCAGGTATTTTTCCTCTCAAGGAAAAGGAGCTCATTCTCTTATTATTAGCTTTAGAGTCCTTATTTCAATTATTTTTCGAGATGGAAATACTTTTATACTTTTTCTTTTCATAGTAGTAAAGAGTAACAAATTCAAGCTTTTAGAAATGTACTAAGTACAAAATAAAAGTTCGTTATAAGTACTTCCCAGAGATAATGTGTTTAATTGTTTTCTCCATCACTTTAAATACCTACTTATCATCCCAGTCAGTTGGCTGAGCCATTGCTTATTCTTAGGTCTTTAGTATTGAGCATTGAGGAATTTTCCTCCAATATCTGCTATTATAAACAATATTCCAGCAAGTATCATTTCACATTATGCTTTGCCTATATTTACTTTTGTTGGAAGTTTCTCAAAATGGAATTACTCAAGGGCTATGAATGAATTTAAGGCATTGTAGAAATATTTTTGAAAGTGCTGTGAAGATAGTTATGCCAACTTTCACCAGAGGAGTGTAAATGTGGCAGGTTCACAGCACTTTTGTCACTGTGGAATACTATTGGTCAACAAGGCACTGGCTATGTTTTTAAAAAAAATATTTTATTTATTTATGAGAGAGAGAGAGAGAGAGAGAGAGAGAGAGAGAGAGAGAGAGAGAGAGAGAGAGA
>PVHP010042534.1:0-14947 GCA_004024765.1 Zapus hudsonius
GTGGAAGCCTACCTCTAGGACAAATGACTCTTACCTTTGGTTTCCAGATCCAGTAAGTAGTTACTCCCCACAATGAGTTGTTGATCGAAGTGATCTACATAGACCGTAAAATAAGACAAACATTTGTCAAAGCTCTTGAATACCCACCTCAAGCAAAAAGTTAAGAACCTATTGCTGAAGATTCCACAGACTGCTGTTACACAACACTGAGGGACCCTGCTAAATCCAGAAAGGAATCCAGCTCCCAGAAGACTAGCCTGGTTAATGCCAAAAGGTGTTGCATGAGTTGCCAGGGGAACCAGACCAACAATATCCTGAGAGAGCAGGAGGCATCTTCAAGTTACACCAACTGATGACCCGAGAATGCTGAACACACTGCTTTATGGCACAGACAAGCAAGTCAAGAAATTCCATCTGTACAATAGTGGCGCTCAACCTAGGTAGGTAATCAACAGCTGGCTAATTGGCTATGAAATCCGCTCATTCACAGGAAACCCTTGACTGGTATGGGGATCCAAGGCAACCTTGAATGGGGACCAAGAACCCCATCTCCATGGGAAAGTCCTCACTAACCATAGGTCCTCAGAAAGGCTACACCCTCCAAATGCTCACCAACCTATCAATAGTTGTTTCAATTAACCAATAATGATCTCACTCTCTGATAGAGATTCTATTTGTATTTTTCAGAAATCAATGAGAACTGTGGACAACTGAAATCCACCAATAGGACCTGAGATGATGGGGGACACCCAAGCAGAGATGATCCACCTGAAACTCACCATTTAGAGCCCTAACACAACCTCTAAGGAAGTGATGTGATCAGCAAAAGAGCTATTCCCACAGCAAGGCAGAAATCCTAGGGAAGGATAATGGAGATAGACACCAAGGGTGCCCATAATATTCCAAAGCACAAATTCAGAGACTCTTAAGAACCTAACAATTATGCAAACTTTACATTCACACACCATGATTCAAGGAAATTTGTAAAAGAAGTGGTTGAAAGAATGTAATAACCATGGTGGGGGGAGAATATCCAATGCATAAAAAGGACGGTCATCCTAGTTTCAATGGTTTTTATCTAATAACTTATGATAGTGAGTATATTGTTTTGTTAATATATATAATTTTATTCCAATAAAAATGTTAAAAACGTAAATTTCATTTGATTTTACTAAAGAGAAAAAGGTGCATGCATTTACAATACACATCATCTTTTTAGTGTTCTACCTAAGTACAAGTGACAAGGCACATTTGAGTTTTGGGTTGAGAATCTGCAAAGATATTTGCCATAATCATGGGATAGTCATGTTGCCATTCATCATCTCTGGGAGCTTGTTTGAAAATTCTTACAAGAAAGGATAAAGTCTGAACTTTTCAGGAATAAACAGCATTATTTACCATATGGGGAAATCACCATGTTTGTCAAGTATCTGTTGAATTGTAAAGAATCTACATGATAGAATTTTACTCAGTGGAAAGGAAAAATGACATAATGAAATTTAGAGAAAAGTGGTCTGATTTGGAGCAGATCTAACTTATCGAAATCACAAAAGAACAGAGAGTCAAACGCCACATATTCTCCATCATATGCTGTTACTAACCAGGATAAGATTAAACTCTAAGCAAACCTAGCAGAGAAAATGAGAGACTGTGAAAGAGGTGGAAGTAATGGGAGGGGAACGGGGGGACTTATACAATAAGCTAAACCAATAATGAATCAAAATCACAAAATCCTTACTTTCATACAGTAAGCTCTTGAGAAAGAAGTGGACATTGTCTAGTAAGAGGGGCCGTGAATGGAAGCGGAGGAAACCAAATCCCATGAAAAATTGATCAGACCTGCAATTCACATTCCCAGTCATTGGATCCTTCCCACACTGTTGATCAAATAGACCCACAAGGTCCCCAAAACAAGACAGGTCTAAGCTCTTGAATACCCACGCTAGGCCAAAGATAAGATCTTATTGCTGAAGAAACCACAGAAAGGCATCGAACAACACTAAGAAACCCTG
The DNA here is from genome assembly GCA_004024765.1 of Zapus hudsonius. NCBI lineage: Eukaryota > Metazoa > Chordata > Mammalia > Rodentia > Dipodidae > Zapus > Zapus hudsonius. Next base: position 2,013 of record PVHP010042534.1, read on the forward strand.
CAAGATCCAGAATGGTGTCCAATACCCAGATGGTAGCAAGTGCAATGCTGGAAGGCACAACACAAGCTACCAGGGGGAAATTGTGTCAATGATATTTGGAGAAAGTAGAAACCTCTGATACAAAATGCAGACTCTTGCCATGAGAAGGCTGAACACATTTCCTTCTGGGAGAAATCAACGAACTAAGGAATGATTACCTGTGCAATAGAGGCACCAAAACCTGGGAGGGTATTCAACAGCTTTTAAATTGTCCAAGAAATCTACTCAGGACAATGAACCCTTAACTGGAATTGGAACTCTGGGCAAAATCCCATGGGAATCAAAAACTGGGGCTCCAAAAAGAAATCCCCATTACCATAGAACTACAGAGAGGCTAATCTCAATAGAATATTGCCAAATCAGAAATGTATATCTCATTTAACCTTTACTGATCTCACTCTCTGATGGAAATTCTGTTTGTATTTTTCAGAATCAGTGAGAGAGGTTTGGGCATTCCAACTCAATCGATGAGCCTCAGGAGGAAGGCTGATATCCCAGCAAGAGATGAACGACCCCAGGCCTATCATGTAGGCTCCAAGTGAATCCCTTGAGAGAATGGCCAGGCAAGTAAGAGACCTATAACCACAGCCAATCAGTCAGCCCAAAATAAGTCAGTGAGTCAGACACCAATGACTTCCAACACAACTTAAATTAGAAGCACAGACACTCAAGTTCACAACAATAAAACAGACTTAAAACTCACCCTCCATGACTCAGGGAACTGAGCAGAAGAGGTAGCAGAAAGATTGTAAGAGCCATGGTGGGAGAGATTACCCAGAGACATTGCCCCCCTCAGTGACAGCACATAAAGGGGGCGGCAACCTGGCTGCCTCGTGTGCGATCCAAAACCCCTTACCACATGGATTGATCCAGTGTGCCCACCTAGGAGGATACCCAGTGGATTGGGGACAGGGAGGAGGGAAATGGGAATGCCAACACAATATTTGCTCATACAATGTATGTAATTTTGAACAATAAAGAGAAGAAGGAGGAGGAGGAGGAGGAGGAAGAGAAGGAGAAGGAGGAGAAGGAGAAGGAGAAGGAGAAGGAGAAGAAGAAGAAGAAGAAGAAGAAGAAGAAGAAGAAGAAGAAGAAGAAGAAGAAGAAGAAGAAGAAGAAGAAAAGAAAGGTAAGTCCCTATCTGGGCAGACCAAATACCCATCTTCTCAGTCAGTTGGATCAAAGCATTGCACCTTTCTCCAGTGTTCCATCAGAAATGCTTTGTTCACTGTTATGTAGAGGAATGAGGGAATGGTTTGTTCTCAGCTGCATAAAGTTCTATGCTAATCCCATGTTCCTCCTCAAATATTTGAATATCCATAAAAATATTTTGAGTTATCAAAAGAGATTGGAGAAAGAGAACATTAAAATAAAAGGCAGACAGTATAAATATAAGGGATCAGTAAGTAAACCCACCTCTACTCAAATATTAGCTGGCTGGATGCTTAAAATGTCTGCTCTGAAATGCAACTCCAGGTTTAAGTCCATCAGAATAATCATGAAACTCAAATTCCTTCAGCATGAGAATCACACATTAAATAAAATATGGTAAAGTTCCATGCATACAATCATGATCACTAGGAGACTCCAAATTAAAAAACCTCCCACTATTTGTTTATTTTTTTCATATAATATCAAAGATCATAGTTATAGTTTTATATTAGTTTTTGTTTAGCTCAGAAAGTTTACCATGTTATAAAATTGTCCTTAAAAATAAACATTACACCGGGCGTGGTGGCACACGCCTTTAATCCCAGCACTCGGGAGGCAGAGGTAGGAGGATCACCATGAGTTCAAGGCCACCCTGAGACTACATAGTGAATTCCAGGTCAGCTTGGGCTAGAGTGAGACCCTACCTCAAAAAAAATAATAAACATTACAGATGAGTCACCTTGTTGATTCTCATATTAGGACATTCAAATGTTTTGTCTTCTTCTGGCCACTATTTACATAAACATATGTAGGTATTAAATTATCAAGGTATATACCTTTATAAAATTATACTTAAACTAAATTTTGTAAATGCCAAGTAGCATACACCCTGGCACAATAAATATATGTTGGAGCAGTGCTTTACAAAGTTCTTTCCAAGATGTCCATCTCTAAGAACTTTGTCACTTGTCTTCCTATTAGGACCAGGAATTCTTCACAGCTTTCAGGAGGTAGATGTAATCTATATGAGAAAATAAGTGGATGAAGTTCTACTGTTTCTTTTTCAGTTAAAAAAAAAGGCCAACAATAGTATATAGCTCATAAGGCTGTGGAATTAAATGTTATCATGAATATTGTGCTTAGACACAGTGTAAGCATTGAAAAACCATAATCTTAGTTACCACTAAAATTACTTAATGCAAGGGCTAGAGAGATTGCTAAGTGGTTAAGGCATTTGCCTCCAAAGCCTAATGACCCAGGTTCAATTCCACAGTACCAATGTAAAGCTAGATTCATTTTTGAATTGCAGCTTATAAATCTTCTTTCGACACAATATTACTCAGTAAAATAGTTTATTCACCTTCATCGAGCTCACAGTCCTGAGTTTGTAAATATACAACATTTATTGCTTTCATCCTTAGAATTTTATGTTTGGTTTTTACTTTTAGCCAATGATACATTTTTCAGAAGTTTGAGGACTTCAAACACTTTTCCCTTTTCATTGGAATAACCCACCTAATGCCATCATTAACATTTTGCATTGCACAGGTCTCTTGAATTGTGAGATTCTTTATAACAGGACAGTCTTTGTCATCATTTTACCCTATGGCTTAGTATACAGTAGATTCATACTAAATGCTTATAGAATGCATCAGATAGCAATATCTCATCATCTCTAATTCTTGAGAAGTTGTGTTTCTTGCTATTTCACTGTACTGCAAACATTTCTTTGTCTATATAATCTAGAGAAGTCTAATGACAGAAACAAAAACTTCATGCATATATTCCCAGTCCCTAGAATGTGTACCAGTTTCTAACACATTTTCATAGGTAATCAGGAAAAGATATTAGAAATGAGTTGATCTTTGGAAGTTTGAATCTATTCCACAGTGGCAAAAGATAAGGAACTGCGTCATTGTGACATTAGCTCTTCCTTCCCACCATTCTTAGAAAACTGAGGGATCTTTAATGTAGCATCTGAGACCCATTTATTGCTTTGTCCCAATGTTTAGCATGCATTTTTATGTCATACAGTACATGAATGTTGAACTGAATTGAACTTCTACCTCTATTCTTAGTTTGGGCTTTATTATGTATTAACCTAGCCCAAACCTTAAAGTGAAACAGCTTCTTGGCTTGATTCAGTAAATGCAATCAAATTCAAATCTTGAATGTGTGCAATAAATCTTAGAGTTTAAAGTGCCAGATTAGCCTTAATTAGTTTAACTTCCTTTGATTTGTGCATGGACCATTAATTTAAATTAAATAAGTAATTCAAAGCCTGTGGACGATAAGATAAATGTAAATGTCAAGGACTGAAATATTTTGGCTATATTTTAAAGACAGTAAATATGTAAGACATCAGCCCCAAATATTCCTTTTGATGATGATAATGAGATGTTCCAGATCAGGAGTAAAACTGGGACTTATTTTCAAACCCACAGACACTAAAAATATCCCAGCAATAAGTTCTTCTCCTTATTTCTCTTTGTAGAGGTTGTCCCAGTTCTTGTATAATTTTAGAAGTTGCCACCAAATTATTTGCATCGTTGTGTAAGAAGCAGGTTGTGTTGGTGATTTGGGAATCTTTTTGACATCCTCTACTAGATAAGTGTTGGTGGTGAGCATTTGTGAATGGTCATTAGAAAGTCCATTACATTGTTTTCAGTCATCCACTTGAGTTTGCCACAGCATGCCTTCTACTTACCACTTCAATGACTTATTTGGTCAAATGCATCAGCTTAGTAGATGATAACAGCAAAACACAAGTGACTTGAATCAGCTGGGAGATTGTTTCATTAAGTCTATTAGCAAGTCAATCAGTGAGCTGAATGCAATTTTCCAATACCAAACTAGCATATTGGTTCTGTACACTTTTTAAAATATTTTATTTATTTGAGAGAGTGAGAGAAAGAGACAGAGAGAGAATTGGCATACCAGGGTCTCCAGACACTGGAAACCAACTCCAGATGCATGTGCCATCTTGTGCATCTGGATTTATGTGGGTACTGGAGAATCTAACTCAGGGCCTTCTGCTTTACAGGCAAGCGCCTTAAACACTGAGCAACTTCTACAGCCTGGTTGTGTATATTTTTGCTTAGGTTTTCTCTGTGTTATAAAAATCTGAGAGGACTGCTTACAATGCAATATTCCAGACACAAAATGGCCTTGATATTCATGACTTTGCAGTGCCGGACACTTCCTATACAAGACATTCATAGTAGGAGGAAAGGATGATGACATGAAAACAAAATAGACTCTAATTGAGAGGAGGAGTGGATATGATGGAGGATGAACTTGAGAGAGGAAATGTGGGAGTGGGGAGGGATTATCATGGTTTATTGTCAATAAAACGTTTTTAAAATCTGAGACTTAAACTGGGTGTGGTAGTGCATGCTATTATTGATTCCAGCCCTGGGAAGTAGAGGTAAGAGGATTGCTGTGAGTTTGAGGCCAGCCTGAAACTACAAAGAGAATTCCAAGTCAGCCTGGGCTAAAGTGAGAGCCTACCTCGAAAACAAATAAACAAATTGAAAAGAATCTGAGATGTGGCTACAGAAACATTTCTCAGTGTTAGGTGGTGCCACAAAACTTACTCTAGAAGATTTGGCAACCCTCAGTAACAACACACTTGGGTCATGAGAACCCGGCTGAAGACTGGGCTATCCATGGTCCCCTTACCACAAAGACTGATCCAGAAGGCCCATGGAGGAGGATATCCAGCTGACTGGGGATGGGGAAGGGGGGCAACGGGGAATTGGGGATAACAACTCATTGTTGGCCCACTAAACAATGAAACTCATTATGGACAATAAAGGAAAAAAAAACTTACTCTAGAAATGGCTGTGCTCATTTGTGCTCTTTGATGAGCACACACTTGTTAAACATGCTTTGTTCTGACATATAGGTAGTTTCCAGGAGATTTCACATTTTTAGTGACTTTTATTTTTTTACCTGAGCTTCAGGAACTAACTTGAATCAAAATAACTCATCTTCAAAAAGACCTTAATTTTAAGTGCAGAAAAAATACAAGCTATGGACAAGTCAATTTTAGTTGAAAATCCATGGCAATATTTACTTTCAAAGTAATAGCTCTTAAATCATTAAAAATATTCTTTTCATAAGAATTATTTGCTGGTCTTCTTACTTTTTTGTCACAGTCAAAATAAACAGTGTTAAAAAGTCACAGTATTGAAACACCAAAAGCACTTTCTAACATGTGTGGTCATCACAATTTAAGAATACTGATGTGTGTGTGTGATGGAGGGGAGCCTCTGGTGCTTTCTAGCCATCTAGGAGTTTCAGTTTCTTCCTTAGGGCAAAGAATTAAACAACCCAGGACAGGTAGCAACTTGGTAACATGGAGAAAATGAAGGTAACTAGTTTTTATACACAAAAGCTTCCATCAAGATGAAAAGGTACCAGAGCTGGGAATCCCTCTGAACTTTTCTGGATCAGGGATTTGTAGGACCACTCACTTCTCTTTCCTCTCCTGCTAATGTTGGATCTGGTCCCTCAACTTCTCATTGGTCCCTCTTTTCTAGGAGCTTCCTTCTTTCTACCAGCTGAGAGTACGTTTTTGACAGTTTTCCTGATGTAGGCCAGCTTTCTTGATTTCCTCCCTACTTTATTTCCTCAGGTGTATTCTGATGGAATGGGAAGACAGCTCTGTCTTCAGGTGAGTCCAGCAGCAGGATGTCCCTTGCTCCATTTCTCCAACTTTCAGATGGCCCTGGGATGGCTGCTGAAGTGTTTGCATCTTGCCAATCACCCCAGTCTCAGTAGCTGGGGAAGCAGCATAGAAAGCTATAGGCCTTAGCCACTGTGGCCATCATGTCCATACTGGTGGGAAAGAGATTGTTGGACTAGCAAAACTGCCTGCAAGTCCAGGAAGCCTTGCAGTGTGCTGGATAGATGCAGCTTCCACAAGTTGCCACCTATGTTGAGGTGGACTTATTACTGGATACATCTTCCTTTCAGTCATTCATTGCTCCTGTTATAAACTCTTCATCCTGCTTTGTAAGTAACCCTAATAAACTTGTTGGGTCCCACATCTCGTACTGATTAATGCAATTGTATTTTGGTCTATTGTCTGAGAACTATCTGGTGTTAATTTAACATTTCCTCTCTTCAATTCAGCACTGGACTATGAGAATTTGGATGATCATGTGAATGGGAATGCCCTAGTGAATATAGGACAGTCATTAGAAAACAAGGGGTTTATATGACATTATAAGAAAATGGATGTGAAGAAACAGTAGAAAATTAATGGCTTCAATCAGAGTCCAAGCAGGAAACAGATGGCATACATGCCTTTGATAATTTGAGAATTTAACACATGGGAAAGAAAGGATATAGGAAGGATAAGGAATAGTGAGGTACCTCCTGACTATCAATGATAGAGCAGTGTTATTACCTGATGTCTTAAAGCAATAAAGGAAAGAATGATTATGATAAACCAGACAAGACAGTTATATGAGAAGGGACATATGATATAAGTTCTCCCTTTAAGTAGATGGACATTGCTATCCCATCTTAGGCCAACAGGAGGAGAGTCAAGGCAACACATACTGAAGCTTTTTCTTTTTTTCTCCCATACTACCTACTGGCCAAGAAGCTGAAGACAAGTGGGCTTGTTAGTGGAAGCCTAAAAATGTCACCCTCCCAGAGGACAGTGAAGAATTCTGTATTTTCTACTGTAATGGTACTTGAATGAAAGATTACCACGTGCCTACATAACTTTAAAGGGGAATAACATTGTACAATTTTGTTTATTTTTATTTAAAAATATTTTATTTATTTGCAAGGAGAGAGAGAGAGAGAGAGAGAGAGAGAGAGAAGTGAGACAGAGAAAGAATGGGCAAGCCAGGTTCACCAGCCACTGCAAGCAAACTCCAGATGCATTTGCCACTGTGCATCTGGCTTTACATGGGTATTGGGTAATCAAACCTGGGTCCTTAGGCTTTGCAGGCAAGCACCTTACCCACTGAGCAATCTCTCAAGCCCCTAGGTTTATTTTTATATAAATGAATTAATTCAATTACAGTGAAGATTGACCATAAGTTAATTTAACAACAATCATAATTTCATGACAAATTGGTTTGTAAATGTGTTATACATGTTGGTAAGTAAAATGTATAGTACATTAGAAAATAAAAGGTTTAGCATCAAAATATCTGGATTTTATTCCTAACTCTTCAAAATGACTTGCATGTGACATCGAACAAGTTACTTTACTTTTCTGAGCTTATTCACATATGGGTAAAAATGCTCAGTAATACATGTCCCATTTGCTCATACCACAAAGGGTAATTTAAAGATTAAATGAAACATGCCTGAACATTTTATAAATGAGAATGTTGGCTTTCATGCAAGTCTCTACTCTCTCAGCACTGTAAGGTAGAGTTGAAAGAAAAATGCTTGAATTTGGAGAAATAAGCTGCCTTTTCAATGTATTTTTTAAGTAACAGATCTTTCTCCTTCCATCCAGACAGAACTCTTCCAGCTTCCCACTAGACCTAATTAAGTTTTAGATGAGACTCAGGAAGACATAATAGCTTATTCTGATTGTTCTTTTTATATCCTACAATTTCCAACTATTCACTGTGCTCATACGATTAAGCTGTAAATCAATAGAAAAAGCCAGTGGGCTTTGCTGAATTTTAACTTTGTCCTATATATGTGGATATAACAATCATCTTAATTTAATATCCATTATTACCCTTCTCATGTGACCCCTTCCCATCAGTTTTGTCAGAAGGACTCTTAATAATATTTCAAGTTCCAAAGTAAATATCCCCACCCTTGGAAAGCCTCTTCTTACTATTGCCTAAAGAGACTTTCTGCTACATGTCTTTGGCACATGCACTGTGTGGAACATGCCTGCTTTAGAGCAAGTATCACATCACACTGTACTAGAATCATTTGCTTCTATTTCTGTATCTCACACTAGATCCTGAGGATCTGTTGTGTAGAGGCCTTTTTCCATTCAGGGTGTTGTGCTCCATCAACAAGCAAACTGTCTGGCACTTTGTGTGGGCTTAGTTAACTGGAATTCAAATTCTAGGCATGTAACGGTAAAACAAAAATGCTGAATTTTAACTTCACTGATGTTCAATTTTAATTAGTATTTTTTTCTTTCAAAATATATCAAAGATCAAAAGATAACTTTGTACCAGTCAGCATATCTAAGTCAAAGGAATACTTTGATTGTTTAGTTTTCTCAAATATAGGTGAGTCAAAATTATTAGATCTCCCTCTCCTTACTCTATATTTTAGGAAATGTTATGATTTGAAGTTGAAATGCCCATCATAGGCTCATATCTTAATCATTATTTTGAGAGTTGTACAGCTTTTAGGAGAGGGTCTGTCTGACAGAAATAGATCAATAATGGTGGGCCTTTGAAAATTATACTGGTCCCTAGTTCTGGCCTGTTTTGATTTTTCTGTCATCATGTAACTAAGTTTCTTCTTTCATACTCTCAATCTCATGAAGATAACTGTGCCTAGTCATTATTTTCTCACTGTGGAAGATTGAAATCTCTATGAAATCATGAGAAAAAAATAAACATTCCCTCCCTAAAGTTGTTTCTGTCATATAGTTTGCAACAGATCTGAGAAGCATAAATAATACAGAAAATTGATATAAAGGAAGTAGGGTTCAGACTGTAATTAACCAGACCATATAATTTGTAGCCTTTTGGAACTTCTGTACAGGAGAAATTTGAGAGATAAAGGATGTGTGGCTAGAGAAGCCTTAGTCAGTTCCACTTAATTGTTGATCCTGAGAATTTGGAAGACCCAAGGACCGATAGAAATGCACATAGTAAAGACTGTGCTCATGATGTTTTAGGTAAGAACAAAGACTCCATTAAGACATTGCCCAGTAACCATTCATTTATTCCGATAAAGAATTTTCTATGCTCCATTTCCTAAAAGTATGAGAAAGTCTGAATTCAAAACTGATAGAATAAACTACTAGGAAGAAGAAAATTAAGACAGCATAGCACTCCATTTCTGTTCTGGTTATTGTTTGCTGCTTTTATGCAGATTTACATTGAGTACTGAGAAGAAAAAGCACAACAGGAACATTTGTAAAGTGTGTACCTTGGGATTGCAAACTCAATGCCATGGGCAATACATTTGTGGATAAAATGCTGTAATTGCTATAGATGAATGTCATTAAAAAGCAACTATATAGCATATACTGAGAAAATAGGAATGGGTCCATAAAGAAAGACCACTCTAACTGAAGGCTCCAGAATATAAATTATAAATAAATTTGAAATACTTTTGTTTGAAGAGAGAACATATAAAAAAGAGAGCTTTTGGGGTACGATATTGGAAAAGTTTTGATATAGGTGATTTTCCAATTTCAACTACCCAGGCAATGTACAACAGAGTCAATTCCATGAAAGTTGCCACTGTGTAGTCCATGTGTAAAGCCCTAAGGCTGAAGCCTATGTTGTAATGGAGACATCAGGGTATTTGAAATTGAAGAATAGTGACAAATCTGCTGTGAAAAGCTACAGTAATCAATGGGAGGTGTCACCAGAGGGAAGGCACATGGGCTACATATGGAAGAACAACAGAGATGAAACTACAAGTTTATTGAACCTCACATCATGCCAAAAATGTGTCCTGTATGCTAGGCATGGAGTTACACAATCTAATTCCTGGGATTTGTTCTTGTTTTCTTCCCTTTTTTGTGCTCTGGCAGTTTTTTATTATTATCTTTTGTTATTATTTTTCTACTGTTATGATTCCTTTCTCTTTTTTTATGCATCTTGAAGAGATGTTTTCTTTTAGATTGCCATGCTGCTTATTATGTTAGTTATGTTGTGGCAAAATACCTCACAAAAACTCCTTTTAGAAAAGGGTTTGTTTCAGTTATAGCTTGAGGACATCCAAGCCAACATGATGGGGAAGGCATGGCAGCAAGACAATCATGCAGCTGGTTACACAGCATCTGAAGTCAGGAAACAGAGTGATGAACGCTCATGCTTTGCTCATTTTCTCCTTTCTATTCAGTCTGGACCCCACAACTCATGGAATTGTGTCTCCCACAGTTAAAAGTCCATTTTCTTACTTCAATTCATCTAATCCAGACATTACCTTACATGCAAGCTGTGATGGTTAAGTTTGACAACTTGATCTAATCCATAATAATCTTGGGCGGGTCTCTGAGTTTGCCTGCAGAAAGGATTGAAAATCCCTTTTGGGATTTGGAGAAGACTTGTGATGGTTAAACTTGTCAATTTGAGCTAATCCATAGTAATCCTGGGTGGGCCTTCCAGAAGGAGACTAATATAAGGTAACTTAAGGGGAAGGAGATGCTCTTCCTTCCTCCCCCGGCTGCTGGTGCTGGTTCGTGACTTGCACTCGCATCCTGCTCTCCTACCCTTCCTGGACATCGGAAACCAGTTTCCTCGGCCTCACATCGTGGATTGAAGAGCAGCCGCTCCCTAGGGATTCATCAGGCCTTCTGGGCTGGATTGGGACTGCTGAGACATCCAGCCATGTGGACTGAACAGCTACTGGTTCCTTACCTGTGGGCCTACAGACTGCTACTATTGGGCTGTCATAAGCTATCCCAATAAAGTCCTTATTTTTAATATATCCATTCTATCAACTCTGTTTCTTCTAGAGAACCCTGACTAATACAGAAGTTGGTACCAGGAGTGGTTCTAGAGAAACAGAATTGTAAGAATGGCTTTTTCTAGTCCCTTGGGACTATCTGGAGTCAGCTCTTCAATTTCAGTGCTACTAAAGGCCCTAAAGGCAATGAGGAGAGCACTGTTGTTGGTAATAAGAACACTGATAATCCATGGTGTAAATTATTTAGGCCCCATTGGAACCTAGTTGCTTTGGATTTTATATGCCTTCCAGCCTAATCCTAAAGAAATAATTCCCTGGGTTTTTTTTTTTTTTTAACAAGAACCCCTTTTCAGCAACAACATTCTCAGGTTAGGCTCTCTGTTTTCAAATGAGTACACAATTTCACAATTTAATGTGTGAAGCTTTGCCCCCAGATCACCTTTTCTATTGTCTCATTCACAGTCAGAGCTTTCTGTAGACAACTTTAGCCTTTTTTTCGGTACGTACCTTGACTGCAACTCTGCAGTGTTTTGGAATTCCTTCCAACAACAAAATGTATATTTTTATATTTTTATGCCATTCTTTTTTTCTTCTTTTTCACTATAGACCTGGTAAAGAGTTGTTAGTAGAATATATGCCACAGCCTGAATGCTTGAAACTATCTTTGTCAAACTAATGTTTTGATTACCTTTAAATTTAACCTCACTCAAGTTTATAGGATAAGGGCAGAATACCATCAAACTATTTGCCAAAATATTATATGAATGATGCCTAGCCCAATTTTTACGAGTCTTCTGGTTCCTCTCTGAAGCTTCATGAGTCAAGCCCTCACTGTCCACATTTCTCTCAGCATTTTTGTCTTCTAAGTTCTTACCAGAATGGCCTGTTAACCCTTGGCTTACAGAATTCATGGGATTTTCTATCTTCAAATTCTAAACTCTTCCACATTCCTCTCCAAAAGCCAGATCTAAACACCAATGAATGGCTTGGTCTAATTTATTAGAGCAACAGCCCCACTTTTCAGTACCAATACTCTGGGTTAGTTCCTTTTTGCTTTACTGTAACAAATTATCCTGACAAAAGTAGCTTAAAGAAGGAAAGGTTGACTTCAGTTTATAGTTCAAAGGATTACAATCCATAATGGCACAGCAGCAGGATTCATACTGTATCCATAGTCAAGAAGTACAGACTGATGGATGCTAGTGCTCAGCTCACTTTCTCCTGGACACCAGCCCACTGAATGGCTCCACTCACAGTTAAGGTGGGTCTATCCTACTCAGTTAATGGAATCTAGAAAGTACCACACAAACATGCCCAGAGATTTGTTTCCATAGTGATTCTTAATCTCATCAAATTGACAATCAAGATAAACTATCACACTTTATTCAAACATCTTACGTGCGTATTAGTCCATTTTAAATTATTAACAACAGAGCTTTAATTGCACACAAAACACTAAGCATTTATATTTCTCTATCCATTACTTTATGATATTAAATCACAATTTACATCATTATATTACATATCATAAACAAATTTTATGGATATTAGTCTAAATACTTTGTTCTGTAAGATTTGCCCTAAAATTAACACCCTACCATTACAATTCTTCTGTGTTTTCATAGATATTTCCCTTTATCAGTGAGGTTTATACCACCATATGCTTTGTTATTGCTATTCAGCACCCCTTCATTAAAACCTGAAAACTGACATTACTATTTTTTGTAAGGAAAAGGCATGCTTTATAAAATGAGTAACTCACTTTTGTTAGTCACAGAAAACTGCTATAACTCCTTCATTTTTGAAAGACAGTTTTTCTTTCTATAGTACTATTGGTATCATAGTTGACCACACGCCACTGGGATGAACCTTCAGATCAGGCATAGTTATGAGACAAAGATATTGATTAAAGTTACAGATTCAGGGGTAGTTCAGTAATGGCAAAATAGTCTGTCCCCCTTTCACATGTCCAAACAGAGAGAGAGAGAGACAGACAGAGAGAGAGAGAGAGAGAGAGAGAGAGAGAGAGAGAGAGAGAGAGAGAGAGAGAGAGAGCCATCACCAACACCACACACACACACACACACACACACACACACACACACACACACACACACACACACACACCAGCAAGAAAGCAGGGCCAG
>PVHP010042535.1:0-14954 GCA_004024765.1 Zapus hudsonius
GTGGTGGAGCTCTCCTTTAATCCCAGCACTAGGGGGCGTGGTGGAGCTCTCCTTGAATCCCAGCACTAGGGGGCCTGGTGGAGCTCTCCTTGAATCCCAGCACTAGGGGGCGTGGTGGAGCTCTCCCTTTATCCCAGCACTAGGGGGCATGGTGGAGCTCTCCTTGAATCCCAGCACTAGGGGACATGGTGGAGCTCACCTTTAATCCCAGCACTCTGGAGGAAGAGGTAGGAGGATCACTGTGCAATAAGGGCCAGCCTGGGACTACAGAGTGCTGTCAGCCTACCTTGAAAAAAATATATGATATTTATCCATCTACAGAAACCTTCAATATCAAGAAAACAGCTTAGCCAAGTAAATTTAAATAAAATTTAGTTTGTGTTTCCATATAATCAATGATCTGAGCTACACAATGACCTTTTAACTGTAATCAAGAACACAAATGCATCCAGTTAGACATTAGTCAAGCAGTTTAAACAGGGGAGGTAGGTAACACTCTGCATGTGTCTGAACCTGTCTCACCTCAGAGAATTGCACATCATCTTTGTTAGTAAAAGGCAACTCTGCATATGGACAAATGTGTCTCAGTCTTCACCTTAGTTCACCCAAGTCATACTCCAAAAAATAATACTGTCTCTATTTGCATGTTTCTCTGTTCTCATTCTCCACCCCTAGTGCAAAAGAAACAATCTATGAGAGACAGGGGATAATAAATACTTTGCTTTGATTCAGATAGATTTCAATAATAGACTTTTGGTTTAATACTAGATTACATCCACAGATCAAACTTCTTAAAATTAAGCACTTCTTCAACAAAATTAAGATAATTTACTTTTACACCATTATACAATACTAAATCAAACACTCTTTTACATTTGGTGGCTGGTGTATAAGCACCACATGGTGCCTCTTCTGCTTTATGTATGTGTCTGATCTGACACTGAATCCTTTGCATTTGAAGCTGGACAGGAACTGCAAATGACCAAATAAAGGTAGATATCGTTGGGCCAGGTGTGGTGGCATAAAGCTTTAAGCCAAGCAATAGGAAGGCAGAGATGGAGGATCACAGAGAGTTTGAGGCCACCCCCGAGACTACACACTGAATTCCAGGTGAGCCTGGGCTACAGTGAGATCCTACCTCAAAAAAAAAACACAAAATAATAAGTAAATAAACAATAAATAAAAATAGGGCTGGAGAGATGGCTCTGTGGTTAAGGCACTTGCCTCCAGTGCCTAAGGCCCCGGGTTCAATTCCCCAGGACCCACATAAGCCAGACCCACAAGGTGGTGGCCCTGGTTCTCTCTCTCTCTCTCTCTCTCTCTCTCTCTCTCTCTCTCTCTCTCTCTCTCTCTCTCTTTCCCTCTCTGTATCTGCTTGAAAATGAATAAATAAAATATTTAAAAATAAATAAATAAATGAACAATCAATGCCTGTCGGAGCATTCGTGGCCCTTCCCTGCCCTAATCTCCAGCTCCAGCTCAGTGCAGGCTGATTGAGTGGGAACTCCGGGGAGAGGATGGGGAGACAGAATAAAGCACTGTGTACAGACACTTCTGGAAACCCCAGAGAACTGGGGTTTGTCTTGCCTTGAACCCAGCACTGGCAGGACATGTTTCAGGATACTGAAGTTTGGGTTAGCAAGCGGTCACTGCCCAAGGTCCCTTCTACCACAGTGTAGAATGAGTGGGAGCAAACCAGACTCGCAAGTTCATCCTGGGAAAGGAAAAAAGTTGGGGTGTATTAGACGTCATTGCCTTTTGGGAGGCAACTCAAGGCACTGGTTTCTGTCTTGCATGTCATGGAGAGCTAATGGGACCTGAGGAGTGAGGGAAGCAGAGTAGAGTAGCTAGAGACAAGCCTCAACTTGACCCAGCTGAGCACAGAGCAGGAGAGCAGAGCAGATGTACTTACTTGAGATGTAGTAAGTGCTTCTAGAATGAGTAGCAGCATGTAAGAGCTGTAGCCCAGTGGTAGTGTGTCAGGCTGGCATGATTGCGGTTTTAGGTTCAATGGAGGGAAGAAGTTTTTAAGGATGATTCATTGTTATATGTCTTCAAGTATCTGAACATAATATAATTTTAAAAATCTGTGTCTTTCTCCTTCCTCCTCCTCCTATGAATCACTACTAAACCCTGTGTGAGAGTGCAGGAGACCAGCTTCCACTTGGCAGGGCTGAACATAGAGCAGGAGAGGAGATCAGATGCAATGGCTTGAGATGTAGTAAGTGCTTCTAGTGTGAATACTAGCTTGTAGCAGCTGTAGAGTAGTGCTAGTGTGTTAGGCTGGCCAGTTTGAGGTGGCAGGGTTGAGGGGGAGGGGAGAGGAGGATTTTAAAAAATTTCTATCTCTCTCAGAGTAAAAATAAAATTCAAACGGTAGGAATTTCCAACCTACCTTTAAGACATTCCCATTCAATTCAATTAGGGGAAACTGTTGGATACCATAACTTTCTACTGGTAAAATGTGTCCCTATTCACTTGTTAGGATATGACTTCTTAGAAACACAAAATGCTTACATCTCCTTTTCCCAAAAGGGAAAAATGATCCTAAATCTGGGGGGCACTGAAAATTTCCATTCCCCAGTTTTCTCCATGGCCCTAATAAAACAATCAGAAAAATTAGCACAGGAAGAAGTTGAGAACCTCCTTCCTTTCATAGGTACCAGACGAACTGTGGACAGAATCATCAATGTACATAGGGCAAATAAGATCAGCCACCCCAATTGAAATAATGTTATATAGCAACAAACCTTTACAAATATGAAACAATATCCCTTGAGGCAAGAATCTCTAATGGGAATCAAATCTGTAATGGGAAAGTTGGGGTTCCTAACTAGTTCCAACACACCTTAAAAACTTAAGAGTACCTGGTTTCCTGTCATATATAAATAAAGAATTACAATTACAGATCTTCAGAGGACAAGGTATAGTAAGGAGGCTTTATTTAAGAAGAGATCTTTAGCCACTTGTGTGGATAGAGCACCTTTGGGAAGTTTCAGCTATATGGCTATGAAATCTGTGCTGGCCAGCCAAGCAAGTGAAATAAGGGAAAATATAAGAGGGCTCCCATCATGAGAAAAAAAAAGGTTCATATGGGAAAGAAGCCCCAGCCCCCTCACCACAACCCTGGCTCTGGTGAGCAGGGGTTTACCTAAACCTAGAGTCTTAGATGCCTTTCCACTGGGAAGCCATTAGGGAAAAGAGAAAATCCTTCCTTTTCTAGGTAACTATATGCTCTGGCCCAGGTGAGCCAGAGAAACAGCTGGTTCATCTATCTTTGAACAATCAGTTTCAGGATAAGATTTGAGCTCTGGTAAGAGATACCTCCCACTCAAGAGGAAGGGCTCAGGTAAGGCAAAAATTAAGTGGAGCCTGCAAATTCAAGTCTAAGGACACTCCAAGTCCAAGGACACTCCTTTGGAGTCCCAGTCACCCTAATCTGTCACAAATTCATTTCTCAAGAATATCAGAAAAGGAGTTTATAATCCCCTGTACCAGCCCTTGCAATTACCCAATTGTCATAGTCAGCCACATGCTGCTGGGATGAATCTCCAAACCAGGCAGAGTTTATGGGAGGAAAGGATTTATCAAAGTTACAGATCCAGGGGAAGTTCCATAATGGCAAAAGAGGCTGTCACCTCTTTTCACAGTCCAAGCAGAGAGAAACAAACCATCACCATAACCACACACACAACAGCAAATGTGAAGTTAGAGAGAGAAATATTCTTCCCCTTTATATAGCCTTAGGGCAGGGCTTAGCAACCCTTTCCCAACTTTGTTTTCTTATAGAGTCTCTGGAATGTCCTTCATGCAGTAACCCGAGCCTCCTTACATCCGGCCCCTTCTGAGAGAACTGCTTTCCTATAAAACAACAACAACAACAACAAACCCTTAGTGACCCACCCAAGACCAGTAAACAGGTCAAGCTGACAACAAAATAACCATCACAGAAGCCTTGACAAAGTTTCTCTTACAAAGAGAAGGCTTCACTCCTAACAATCCCAGGGGTATATTTTGGTGCAAACACAGGAGGTGGACTCCCTTATACCTTTGAGAGACAGGTGCCTTAGGGCCCTCTCTGTTTCCTCAAGGCAGCATGGGGGGAGCAACTGAGAAGCAGACAGGAAGGAGAATGGAAAGAGGGAATATTGCACTTGCTTGCTCACTCACATATATAAAGTATGTACTTCATTTTTACATTTATACATCCAGCAGTGCTGAGGAAGGAGGTTCACAGGAGGTCTTCTTTGGCTGGGGCTCTTTGTGGAAAGCCCATTGGAGCCTGACCCTGTGACAAGAGATCCCCTATGTCATCCTCAGGGCACGGGCCCAGGAACCACTTCTCATTTGCACTGGTCAAGGAGTGGCAGCTGCCATGGCCTCTGATGTAGAGTATGGCACACATGGGGTTGGTGAAGTTGGTGGTCTTCAAAATTACAAGAGGGTTCAGTTAGTGCCCCAGGATACCCAGTCCTCACCTGTGTATCAACAAAAATCCACCACCCTTGGTTGACCCACCCACAGTCCCTAAGCCTTTCCACTATCCTCCAGCCTACCTTGTCAGGGTCCAGGTTAAATTCAGGGACCAGAGTCCAACAAGACTACCAGGCTCTCCACATTCATACATATTATAGTTAGGGTTCCAATCTCCACATTCATAGCCCCATTGGTCACCTCCAGGTGCTAGAAGCCCTTAGTCCTGGTTAGAGGCAGGAGTCTAAATGGACAGAGATCCTAAAATGGGAGCGTGGTTTGGAGGTGTGAGCTGGATTCCAATCCAACAGGTAGAACTTTCCCAGTGGCTCACCCTCAGATTCGTCATTTAAACATTACCATTCCATCCACCAGAAGCAGCAGCAGTTGAAACAACAGAGTGATCAGAATGGAGGTCATGTCTGGAGAGAGAAGTCTGCAAACTGAGTCTGAAGGCCTAGGGAGCAGGAGACTCAATGCTGTCTCCCTAGTTCTTTCCAGTTCTACCTGCTCCATGCCACTGCTTATGTCCAGGCTACTGTTGGCTGACAACCTTCTCCTCACACTGGGGTCCTGTCAAATGCAGTGGGCACCTGCAGGCAGAAGGGCAGAGCATGACCTCTGCAGTCATGGTAACGGTGGGGACACAGGGGCCTGATGGTTTTCTCCTTAGATTTGGGCAAGGCAGTGACACCTATGACTAGAGGCTCAGGCCATACTCACTGTCTCTGTCATCATCATGCTGTGCATGGGGAATAAACCATTTCGGCAGTGGTCAGCACAGGCTAGACAGCTGGAGGCCACTCTGACATCAGTGCTACTGTAGGAAGGACTGAGAGGCTGGGGCTGGCAAAGGAATGTCTGTGATGCTGAGAAAGGAACAGGTCAGGGCTGAGAGTGACAGGACCACGGCATACAGTTAGGGCAGAATGTGAATGCAGGGACCACTTACTAGGACGTGACCTCCCTTGTCTTCTTGTACACCACGCATGCACCTTGGCAACAGCAGCTGCATTTGTCCACCTCACACCATGTTCACTTGAAGGAGACAGTACTGCAACATTGCCTGGAGCCATCAGCAGCAACCTGGCCTGTGTCAAAATTGTCACATTATCCAGAGTATTGCTATCTGGTTAGGAGTGTAGAGAAAGTGTCTCAAGCTCCACCCTCCATACAGGACACTGGAAAGGATCACTGGGTTCTGTGGATGACTCCCACCCCATCCTGAGAGCCCTGCTGCCCTCATATTACAGGTACCATGACACAAGAATGCCTCTGAGAATCTTAACAGGCTCTGATTTTGCTTGAAGTCTCCTGGGGCCAGAAAGCACACTACTTCAGGAAGATGTGCTAACACATAGGTAGGTTGGCAGCTTGGACCTGCTATGTTTAGTCTCTCTTCTCTGAACTCTATGGATGCCAACACCCCCATCTCTCTTCTGGGTCTGGGATGAGTCACTGACGGTATTGGCAACAGTCACCCAGTAAGTTAGTCAGGTGTCAGCACTGGGGCTGGTTGCCATGGTTGCACAGTAGTCAACACACATCTACCGGGGAATTACGGGGCCAGTGGGGCACCAAGACATGGGCATCCCTGGAAACAGAAGATTTGTGAGTGGAACTGTGGCCTGGGGACCACCTGGCCCTATAGCAGAGTAGAGCTGGGAGGACAGAGAGGGGATGCAAGGGAGGCATGATACAGGTCCGGGAACCAGAGTCAAGTGGTTGCAGTGGTTAGGGCTGGGATGAAGGGCCAGGAACAGTGTAGGTTGGACACACCAGAGGAGGAGGCAGCACAGGTGCCCAGTCTTTCAGGGCTGGCAACTGCACTTAGGTTGCCTCCATGCACTGAGGAAACAGCTGCCACTGTTGAAGCACTGCAGGGTGCAGGCTCCCCACCGAGGGTCTGCAGGAAGGCTTCATCAGGGCAAAGGAAGGACAGTAAGAGTCCAGAAAATCCAGCCACAGGGAGGAAGGTCCCAGGGCACTGGAGACAAGGGTGACCATTCCATCTGGAGGGGGTGTAGGAGAGGGCAGAGGTACACAGGTGCCACTTCCCATTAGGACAGGTGAAGACAGGTCCACTGTTGCTCAACAGGTAAAGCCACTCACACTTCCTGTGGTGAAAAGGGTTGTTCACTACATGTGTGTGAGGGCATGTAATTTTGACCAGGGCCTCTTCATAGCTCAGTGGACCCCAAAGGCTCCCCTCTTCATGAAGGGGTGACTTAAATCCAAGGGCCCAGCTTGGAGATTCAGTGTACCTGGGCCTACCCTTCCACACTTCAGGTTCTTCCTCTTTCCTGCTTTCAGGATTGTGCTGATGGAACAGAACCACGTCAAAGGCATGACTCAGCCCCCTGTCAGGGTGATCAAGGAGCTGTGTCTAAACTTATGAGTCTTGAGGACATGGCTATTGATGTAGGTGATGACACAGATGGGATCCTCAAACACATTGAAGCTGAAAGGGTGACTTATGCCTGGAAGAAGGAGGAATCAGAAGGGTACTTAGGCCCTGGTTCCTCTCTCCAGGACTCCTCCCCCAGGCTTCTTGGGAATCTCAAACTCTCCATATCCAAACCAAACTATCCTTGTCCCCCAACTGTACCTTCCCTCTGCCCACTACTGGCACCAGGTTTTATCATCTAAGACCACTGCGATCATTGCTGAAGTTCTTTCTTCTCGAGTTTGCCAAGTCCTGTCACCCCTGCTGCCTCCACACAACTTGATACTCATTGGTACAGTTTATAAATGGAGAGATGGACTCAGGCTTGTAGGGAACCTGAGGACCAGGTTGACTGAAAGCTTGGCCTCCACCCAATACAGCCATTCATTGTGATAATCCACAGCCAGGCCTGAGGGGAGACAATGCTGTGAGGACGCAGATCAGATTTGTTCCGTTGAAACCAAATTCCTCTCTTCTGAAAATCAGTTAAGCCATTAATTTTGACTTAAAATTATATGTAGCTGGGGATAACAACTCATTGTTTTCCCACTAATTAGTGTCACTTATTATGGACAATAGAAAAAATTATATGTTTCTGGCAAACCATTCATTTCCTTTCCCCCATGGTTTAATTTTATTGAAATCAGTGATGACTCCTTACTGCTTGGGTTTCTATGACAGTTTTATATAAATAAGAAGCACTCATGTCTATCTGATGTGAATCTATGGTATTCTGAAGAGTCTCTGGACTTCTGTTCATGGAATTCCTGATCCCATAGAGAATTGGCCTCCACTTTCTATCAGTAGTGCCTATTCTTTGATTGATGGAATCTGCTCTGTCTTTCTTCTTGACATTTATGGAATTAAGGAAATTGTAAATTCAGGGAGTGTTCAGTTTAGTGCATTAGAGATTTTTGTTACCAGGGTTGGGGTTTTTGCTCATTGGTAGACTGAAATTCTGAAGTATGCCCTCAGCGTGGGTACAGACTACATTTGTATAGAGGGCTTTCAGGGGTTCCTTGCTAATACACCAACAAATTTAGGGTGCCCTGATTCTTGTCACATGATGACAAAGAATTAAGTTTATAGACCACCAGAGGGTAAGGTTTTAGGGGCTTTATTACATTAAGAAGTAATCCCATCATGAGGGGAAAAAGTCTATATGTTAGAAGAATGAGGTGCTTATCAGAAGCCTGGAGGTTTAGGAATCTCTCCACCAGCCAGCCAATAGGAGAAGAGAGCAATTTTGCCTCCTCTACGTAACTATATCCCATGGCTCACTTGAGCCAGAGAGGCAGCTGATTGATCTGCACTAAGCTGACTGAGGAAGTTAAGGTTAAGTTCTAGTAAAGGAGACATCCCACTCTGGGGAGAGGCTTAGGTTGTTTTTGGAAATACTGGGTAGGCCAGAGGTAGTTGGTACTTCAAAAAAGGGCCATCCTGCTCTTTACTTGTGGGGTCCCAGTCACCCTAAACTATTAAACTAATGCATGTGGTATTTAATTATTTTATTTTACTATTTTATGAATGTAGCATTTTAGATATGAAAATATGGCAAGAAAATTACATATTCTTGCCTGGTATGGTGGTACATGTCTTTAACTCAAGCATGCAGGAGGTAGAGTTCTGGTGATCACTGTGAGTTCTAGGCTGCCTTGAGACTACATAGTGAATTTCTGGTCAGCCTGGGCTAGAGCAAGACTACACCTCAAGAAACATATTTCATATTCTTGTACTCAAGTTTTTACTGCTGATGTTTTATTATATGTTGAGATTAGTTTTAATATAGTGCAGAATAAAAAATTACATAAGTATTGGGCAGATGGTTTAGCAATTAAAAGTTCTTGCTTACAATGCCACTGACCCAGGTTCAATTCCCTGGTACCCATGTACATCCAGTTGCACATATAATACATGTGTCTGGAGTTCATGTGCAGTGTCAAGAGGCCATGGCACACCAATACTCTCTTTCTTTCTCCATCTCTCCCTTTGCAAATAAAATAAAAAATATTTTTTTAAAAACTATAGATGAAAGCCAGGCTTGGTGGCGCACGTCTTTAATCCCAGCACTTGGGAGGCCGAAGTAGGAGGATTGCCATGAATTCAAGGCCAACCTGAGACTACATTGTGATTTCCAGCCTGGACTAGAGCGAGACCCTTCCTCGAAACCATTTTTCCCTTCCTGCCAGCTCTTGGCCTCTGCTAATCTTCCTTGTTCTCTGAATTCAGTCATAAAAGTAGATTTCAAAATTGCTGTTTTTAGTGTGTGTTTATGTGTGAGGGTGAGAATGTGGGTGCCTTTGGAGGTCAGGGACAATTGGCTTTGGTTCATTCATAAACCTTTCTACCTCATTTGAAGCAGAGTTTCTGTCTCTGGATCTCAACATGCTGTGAGATGCCACAAGTTGTCCTTTGCCGTGCTTGCCACAAGCTTCTGGGAAATTTTCCTGTTTCCACATCAGTGTACTGGGAATACAGAAGTCTGCTGTGACATGTGTCTTTTATGTGGGTTTGTGGAGAATTGAATTTAAGGCCTCCGACTTGATCAGTGAATGCTTTATCTATGGAGCTATCTCCCCAGCACCTGTATGTTGACTTTTAAAAAGTTTTAAGAGACATGTAACATGGGATTATCCTCTTTTCGGCTGTTTTCCAAGGTTGGGTCTCACTCTAGCCCAGACTTTCCCGGAACACACTCTATAGTCCCTGAATGGTGTTGAGTTCACAATGATCTGATCCTCTTCTCTCTGCCTCCCTAGTGCTGGAAATAACGGCTTCCATCACCACAGTGGTCACCTTAATCATTATATTTATTTATTTTCAAGGAGAGAGAGAGAGAGAGAGAGAGAGAGAGAGAGAGAGAGAGAGAGAGAGAGAGAGAGAGAGTCAGACAGAGAATGGGCATGCCAGAGCCCAAGGCTACTGAAAACAAACTCCAGATGCATGTGCCCCTTTAATGCATCTGGCCTTATGTAGGTACTCCGGAATTGATGTCGGGTTATTAGGTTTTGCAGGCAAGTGCCTTAACTGCTGCACCATCTCTCCAGACCCTCCTTAATCATTTTAAGTGTATAGTTTAGTAGTGCTGGGTGCTATTCACATTGTTGTAAAACAGCTCTTAAACCATTTTTAAGTGTAAAGCTTAATTTAGTAATGCTGGGTGGCATTCACACTGTTTTACAAGACATCTGCAAACTTTGTGTTGCAAACCTGAAATTCATTATCTGCACCTCCCATCCCTGGGAACGAGCACCAAGGTACTTCCTGCCTCTGAATTTGACTGCCCAAATTCCTCCTATGAGTGTAATCCCACAGTATTAGTTTTTTTATGCCTGTCTTATTTCACTCCTCATAGTTTCCTTAAAGTTCTTCCATGCTATATCATTGTAGGGTTAATACCTCATTTTATTTTATTCCCTAATCTGGGAAGTCGGGTGTGGTGGTATCAAATCCCAGTGCATTTATGAACCATATCTTGTTTACACATTCATCAGTTAAGAGTCACTTCTGTTACTTTAGGATTAATACTCTTGTAAACATAGATGTAGAAATAACTCTTTGATAACCCCTTCCATTCAGTTGTTTAGGTATTTACCCAGAAGTGGGATTTCTGGGTTATGTGCTAATTCTATTTTCAATTTTTTAAGGATCCACATATTTTTCCATGGCAGCTCTACTAGTTTACATTTCCCATAAATAAACCTTGAAATTTATATATCCTTATCAATATTTCTTATTTTTCTTGTTTAAAAAATAAATAGTAACTATGGTAATTGGTTTGTTGTGTGTAGGATCTTTGTGAGGTATATTTCCACCAATGCTTTCCTTGTTCTCTGAAAACCATGTTTGCATGAAAGAGTGATGCATGGAAGGCCAGCTAGGAGGTACATAAACTGACTCAATTTTATGGCAATGAGGGACTGGGTTAAATGTTTGTATGTTGGCGGATGGCTGGGTGGGTGAATAGATGTGTTTTATGTCTCCTTCCTTCCTTTGTTCCTTCCTTCCTTCCTTCCTTCCTTCATTCCTTCCTTTCTTTCTTCTTCCTTCCTTTCTTTTTTGGAGGTTTGGTCTTGCTCTAGCTCAAGCTGACCTGAAATTCACTATGCAGTCTAAAACTTGCCCTGAAATCACAGCAATCTTCCTGCTTTTGCCTCACATCCAGTGTGAATAAAGTTTTGATAGGTAATGGAGTATTGGATATAGTTTATCTGAACTGAAGAAATTAAGTGAGAAATAATATTATGCAAATCACTTTTATTTTAGGTCTAGTAAAAAATATGGAAACAAAGGGAAGGGGAGAAAGAATAATTCCTAATATTTTGAGTTTTTGATGATGGGCCATTTTTGAAATGAATGCCTGTCCTAGCCATCTGAAATAGGTGAGAAGCAGGTCTGAAAATTTTGTCCTGAGAGCCAGTGAGATAGAGATCATAGTATTCACTTTGAATTATTAATTGTTTTTAGAAAACATAATCTGAGAAGCAGGGCATGGTGGGGCATACTTTTAATCCAAGCACTCTGGAGGTAGAGGTAGGAGGATCATTATGAGTCTGAGGCCAACCTGAGAATACAAGTGAATTCCAGGTCAGCCTGGGCTAGAGCGAGAGACTACCTCGAAAAACCAAAGAGAAAAAGAAATGTAATCTGATACATTTTTCCCTCTCCATGTTTTCCAGCTCTTTCTGGGTTAGGATATGAAAGGAGCTGTGTGGTATTCAATTGTGCAGATGATATGTGATCATCTTTTCATACAATAACTTGTGGTTATGCATGTGTGGCCTGCCTAGCTAACCTACTTTTTCATTTCAGACTGACTTCTTCCTTTTCATCTGTTTCATTTGTTTCACAATGAAAAGTAATTTGAGCACCAGCCTTAGGAAATAAAATTCAGACAAACAATTTATGGAGAGCATTTCAATGGGAAGCTTTGAAGAGCAAAGTGAAATGCCTGGCTGCTAGGAGAAGTGCAGACCAACGAGTGAGGGGCACTAGCTGCCTGCTAGTCTGGAGGTTTGCAAGAAAGCCTGTTAGATGACGAGATCAGTATTCTTAAATGTTAGTATAAATAAAATATAGCTATATAGCTAAAATTTTAGTTTAAAACTTTACTGTATATCTAAATTATTAGTATTTAATTTTAGTACAAAATTAAATATAGTGACTGCTCAGTTAGCATTTAGACTTTTTTTGTTAGTAACAGTAGAAAATTAAGTATTGCTGATTTTAAATAATTTTTTCTACTTATAGTTGGCTAGTGGTGCTATTTTACAAATTAACGAGATAGTTTTATCTGCCTTAAATCTAGACCTACTGTGGACATATCTCCAGACACTGTGGGGACCATCAGTCTCATTGGGCTGCACAGGCCCAAGGTGACAAGGTGATTAGAATACAGTGTGTCCCATGGAGACAGGGAGATGATATGAGGGAAATTGAGAATCCAAGGTATTTTGGAGAGAGATAATTCCTGTGAGGACAATAAGAATACGTTCTGTGACAGCAGCTGGTGTTCTGGCTGTGGGATGGGGTGATGGGGGTCATGTTAATTATGATAAATTTGGATTTCACAGTCAATAAGACTCACTGGCTAGAACAATTCTTTTTTTTTTTTCTTTTTGAGATAGGTTCTTGCTCTTGCCCAGTAGAACAACTCTCTTTTAAAAGATTGTTTTCATATCTGTCTGTGTGTACATGAATGGTGAGGACAGATGCACATACCTCATGCACACATATGTGAAGGCCAGAGGTGGATATTGGGTGTTAGCTTCTATTGCTCTTCTGCTTGATTTCTTTGAGATGGAGTCTCTCACTGAACCTGGAACTCCGTTTTCAGTCAGACTCACTGACCATCAAGCCTCAGGGGTCCTATTGTCTCTGTCTACCTGAGCATTGTGGTCCCAGGCCTGTCTGGATTTTTACATGGGTGCTATGGAATCCAACACAGGTCCTCTTACTTGTCAGCAAGTTATCCTACCTGCAGAGTATCTCACTGGCACCAGAATAATTCTTTTTTACTGTTGCTCTTTTGCGTAGAGTCTCATTCTAGTCCAGGCTGAATTATTTAAGTGCAGAGAAATTTAAATGTGAAAGAGATGTGAACATTAATAACTTTTGTCTCAGTCAGCCACACATCACTGGGATGAATCTTCAAAACAGGCACAATTTGGGGGGAGGAAAGTATTTATTGATACTACAGATCGAGGGAAAGTTCCATAACAGCGAAAGAGGCTGATCATCTTTCACAGGTCCAAGCAGAGAGAGAAACCCATCACCAACACCACACACAGAACAGCAAACAGGCAAGAAGGCCAAAGAGAATTTCTTCCCCTTTATATAGATTTAAGGTGGGGACTTGCAACCCTATCCCAGACTTAATGGCCTCCTGAGTCTCTGGAATTTCCTTCCTGCACTGATCACAGGATGTTTACTTCTAGCTTTTTTGAGCTTCTTTACATCTTGACCCCTATTGAGAGGCTGTCTTCCTGTAAACATCCTCAGAGACCCACCCAAGATAATTAAAAAGATCAAGTTGACAACAAAACCTAACCATCACAATTGTTTTTGAAAATAGCAACTTAGAAGGTACTTGGAACAGGCAACACAAATAAATAATAAATTTGTTTATAAGGAAATAAGGACAAATTAAATATAAAAATATAATCTATTTCTCCATTGCAATTATGGATTTTCAGATTGTATTTTTCCTAATTAAGCAAAACATTTTCACTTATTTGTTCTTATAAGATTGAGTATTCCACTAGAATATAATATTCTTGAAGGATAGGAAAGACAAAAATTGAGTGAAAAAATTATATCTAAGAAATGTTTGTGTGCATGTGTTATTGTGTATAAAACAAAGTGTTTCACAACTTCTGTAATTCTTGTGCAGGGGCCATTCTAATGTTCCTTATGTCATTCATAGCCTGCTGCCTTACCTTACACAGCAGAACTATGGAATATTATTGTAGTTCTTATCTTACTCTTCATGTGGAGTAGTGTAGCACAGAATGATTCCTCACAGCCCAGATGGCAGGTCTGCTAATATTTAAGCATCGGATTCTAAAGGAACACTTCCCTAAAATTATGAGCGAAGATAGAATCTCGAATCAACCTGACCATTCCATTCCCAGTGTGATAGGTTATGATAGTTTTGGGCTTATAAGATTCAATTCCATGATTTGGATACCAGATGCTGTTTTTCTATTTAAATACAGATTGGTTAACAATGGAAATGAATACAACATTCGCCAACAATTTTAAAGGTACTTGAGTGTTTTAGTAAATGGAAAGGCATTTGAAAGTTGTGATTACAATTCAAGTTGTCTTAAGTTTTCCTCCCCATTTCCAAACACCTCAAGCTGCTTGCCCAAAACAGTAGTTGTATAAATTCACAGGAAGTTAGAAAAGCAAGATTATCATAATTTTCCCCTTTGTGGCTTAGATATGATTCTTATGCTGAAACAAGGTTAAGTGCACATTTTGCATTGGGGCAGTCTCTCAGATAAAGCTTTGCCTTAGAATAATAGCATTAAAGAATTTGTTCTTTTAAAAAATTACATATTTTTAAAATATTTTATTTATTCATTTTCAAGCAGATACAAAGAGATACAGAGAGAGAGACAGAGACAGAGAGAGAGACAGAGAGAGAGAGAGAGAGAGAGAGAGAGAGAGAGAGAGAGCACCACGGCAATCACCTTGTGGGTCTGGCTTACTTGGGTATTGGGGAATTGAACCCGGGGCTTTAGGCACTGGAGGCAAGTGCCTTAACCGCTGAGCCATCTCTCTATCCCAAAAAATTACATATTTTTTATAATTTATTTCAGTATTTTTGTCTTAGGGACTTATATAGGCTTTGAGCTGCTGATCTTCCTGCCAAGCCTCCCAAAAGCTGAAATTACAGCAGTGACACAGCCTTTGTGGCTAAGAAGTCCTGGCTGTGGCTTCATTTACATTTGTTTTCCTGCCATGAACTGTCCATCATGGCCCGAGGGGTGGGACTTGAGGCGCCGTCCAATCAGGCTCGCGGACAGCG
>PVHP010042536.1:0-14936 GCA_004024765.1 Zapus hudsonius
GTGTTTTCCCCACACTGGTGGCGAGAAAACTTTATGACTTCCCACATCCAATTTCCCCATCCAACTCCCCTTTTCCTGATCTACTAAATTAAAATAAATGTGTAACTAAAATTTAATTCTGTCCCTGTGTACAATTCTTTGGCATTAGAGGACAAGAACTCGGAGTAGGAGGAGGGGGAAGGGAGGATTCCAAAACTCTCTCTCTCCCCCCGCATTGCTTGCAATTATTAATTAGCAGCAACCCGTATCACCCTAAGACTTCAACAATAAAGGAGCCTTAATACTCACGCACCATGTCTGTCATGGTTTGATCCAGGTGTCCCCCACAAACAAATGAATGTGTTCTGATAGATAGATCCTCAGCTGATGGCAGTTTGGGTTTTACAACCTCGATGAAGCTGTGTTGTTGGGGGCGGGCTTATGGGGTTATAAGCCAGCTTCCCCTTGCCAGTATTTGGCACACCTTCATGCCACTGTTTGCAGTGCTGTGGCAGAGGTTATGTCCAGCCCTCTGCTCATGCCATCGTTTTCCCTGCCAGGATAGAGTCTCCCCTTGAGTTTGTAAGCCAAATAAACCCGTTCCTCCACAAGCCGCTTTTGTTTGGGCTCTTTATGTGCAGCAACTAGAAAGCTGACCGCAACAGTTTTGGTACCAGGATGTGGGGTCATCTGTTGCTGCTAGAACCCTGATTCTGTGGCTTTGGGCTTTTTGGAAGCCATCTGCAAGAGGAATATGGACGGATTGGAAACCTTGTCCTGAGAGATGCCTCGCAATGCTGTGAGTACAGCTTAATGAACCATTCTGGTCAGAATTAAAAGACCTGAATGCAGTAAGAACTATGGACTGTGAGGTTTGGCTTGCAAGGGGGAGAAAGAACTTGGTCACAGGACTGTGCCAGAAGCAGTCTGCATGAGAGGCTTACTGTGTTCTGCCTGCCTATGTCCTGGGAACCTGTGCAGGGTTGTGTTTCGTAAAGATGGACTGGTGTGAGCAGATGGAGATGGCACAGAAAGAAAGATCTTTGGGTCAAAACTCCTGCCCTTTCAGCTGCAACTGTTTGCGAGATGACAATCATTGAGATTCAGCCAGCTGGTCTGCCTTGGAACAACAGGAAGAATGCGGAATCTTTGAAGTAAAGGGCCTGAATGCTTTGTTCCCCCCTGGATTAACAAGTTGGTAGCCCACCTGGTTCTGTGGAGTATGGCAAATGTAAGAAGAGAGGGTTATTGGATTTGCAACACAGTTTTGTTTTTGAAAAATGGCCACCGGCGTGTGAAGCAGGTGTGCTAGGTTGCCTGCATGGAGTCCGATGGAGCCATGAGGATGAACTGTGGGTTGCAATGGAGACCCAAAGAATTCCAGGACTATGGATGGGTGCCAAGGCGAGCTGCCAGCACCGGATGATGTTTTCCCGGACTGTGAGTAGCCGAGCTGGAGGGGCGGAATTGAATCTCCAAGAGACTCGTGTTATTGGTTAGAATCATTGAACTTGGAGTTAGAGATTGGTGGTGCCCTGCTTGTTTTAAATCTTGTATTGGTCAATCTGTTTTTGCTGTGCCTCATGTTTTGCATTGTGAATGTTCTGTGCCATTACAGGTTTATTTTTGGTATTATGGATCAGTTGAAAGCTGTGGGGACTTAAGAGTTGAGCTGAATGCATTGTTTTTACATCATGTATGATTATTTGTTTGTGGGGGCCAGGGGCGGACTGTCATGGTTTGATCCAGGTGACCCCCACAAACAAATGAATGTGTTCTGATAGATCGATCCTCAGCTGATGGCAGTTTGGGTTTTGCAACCTCGATGAAGCTGTGTTGTTGGGGGCGGGCTTATGAGGTTATAAGCCAGCTTCCCCTTGCTAGTATTTGGCACACCTTCCTGCCACAATTTGCAGTGCTGTGGCTGAGGTGATGTCCACCCCTCTGCTCATGCCATCATTTTCCCTGCCAGGATGGAGTCTCCCCTCGAGTCCATAAGCCAAATAAACCCATTCCTCCATAAGCCGCTTTTTCTTGTGTTCTTTCTGCGCAGCAACTAGAAAGTTGACCTCAACAATGTCTCAGGGAACTAAGCGGAAGGGGGGGGGTCAGAGAGATTGTAAGAGTCATGGTGGGGGAGAACGTCACAGACATTGATACCCTCAGTAACAACATACAAAGGGGGATGGGACCGGGTTGACTCCTATGCTATCCATAACCCCCTACCCTTGGACTGATCCAGACTACCCACAGAGAATGATACCCAGCGGATTGGGGTCAGGGAAGAGGGAAATTGGGGAAATGGGGATACCAACTCATTATTTGCTCACTCAATGTATCTAATTATGGATAATTAAAATAAATAAAGAAACAAACACATAAACAAGTAAATAAATAGGGCTGGAGACATGGCTCAGCGGTTAAGGCACTTGCCTCCAGTGCCAAAAGCCCCGGGTTCAATTCCCCAGGTCCCACATATGCCAGACCCACAAGGTGGTGGCTCTGGTGTGCTCTCTCTCTCTCTCTCTCTCTCTCTCTCTCTCTTCTTGAAATGAATAAAGAAAATATTTAAAATAAATAAAAAACAAAAAAATGAGCAATGCAGAGAGAAACTGGAGGCAGGAGTAGGGGGTACACCAAAGGGAAACATACCCAGCAAGAGGCTTCACAGAGGTACTGAATGGATGCTATACTCCAGGAGGTGCATGAACAGGGAAGTGAGGGCATGTTGCTCTTTGACAGGTACCCAGCATGTCCAGAGAGCAGAGCACTAGCCCTTCCTCTCACCATAGCACAGAGGGTTGAGGAAGATACCTTTCCATCAGAACAGCTGCTCTATGTTCCCAATACAATAGTTTCTAGCATGAGACTTGCATCCCAAAGTTGACCAGCAAACTCTTTCAAAACAAGCTATCTTTCTCTCCCCTCAGGACACAGAAATTATTCTTCCCAATCTTTGGCCTGTGAGTGTGATGCAACCACACCCATGGGACTGAACACACATTGTGTCCCATGCAAAGACCTTCACAGCCCCAGCTTTGTTTACAACCATATGTTGGAATGTTGGAAAAGTGTTGTTGCTGTTTATATGCTGGATGGTCAAGAGACCAGACAAGAGGGAACACTGGTGAGAAGTGCACACACTGCCCCTCTCCTTTGATATATGTGTGATTGTATAGATGTGAAAATATGTCTCTCTCTATATGTGTGTGTGTGTGTATGTATGTATGTGTGTGTGTGTGTGTGTGTGTGTGGTGTGTGTGTGTGTGTCTAATCAGACAACAATTGGTTACCCACAGAGGCCGTGTGCCACTATCTCACAAGTGTGTACATCTTGTCCAGCTGGTTGATTTTGTAGTCTGCAGGACCCCTGCTTATTTACCCTGTTTGGGACCAGTGTTCTCCAGCACCTCCCATAGGGTTTGTCAACAATAGGAGGGCTAGCCAGGAGGGAGCAGCTTTCCCTTTAGGGTTCTGAATGATATTCCCATATCCTATGGCAGCAGCCAATTGTGTCTTCAGCAATATCACCCTCATGTAAAAATGCCTGCTGCATGAAGTTGCCTAGGTAGTATGCAAAATAAAGTCACATTCTCATGCAGTTATTCCTGGAAACAACTAAATTCATTCCTGCTGTCTGCATCTTGTCTGTCCATTTCTCACCTGCTACACTGCTCAGACTGAGCTTAAGTACAAGTAGGAAGGAGAAAACAAAGAAAACATGAAGTAGGAGGAATTCTACCTATCAACTTTTTTTGTTTTTGTTTTTGTTTTTGTTTTGTTTTTTTGTTTTGTTTTTTGTTTTGTTTTTTGTTTTTGTTTTTTTTTTTTGGAAACAGACTCCAACTAAATTGCCAAAGCAGATCTTCAACTTCCAGCAATCATGTCTCAGTCTCTAGAGTCGCTGAAATATTTCAGGCCTGCACCATCAAACCAGACTCTAGCAATATTTTTTTTCTGTTTTTTTTCAAAGACTGTCATTATGGCTTCAATGCTTTTTCTGTACTTTAAAACATCAGTGTCTCCCTCTGGCACCCAACCTGCTCCTGCTGGCCACCAGCTCTTCTGGAAAGTTCTGGAATCCAGCTGTACTTGAAACATTGGCTTCCTGCAGCCACTGTAGTAAGGCATGGTGCTGAGACTCTTCTTACAAGTTCCTCTTTAGATTGGGGGGGGTGTATTTAGGAAAAGTGCTTGGCCACACTCATGTCCTTGCTCCCCTGTTTGCATGATCATTAACATTGTCAGGAAGTTTTCCTCAATATCCTTAGGATCCTTGCATATGTATCTGTAGCCTTCACAAAGTGGTCACACACATTACTTTTCCTAAGGCAGTATTGAAGTACTTTTCCTTTCTTACCTTAATAAAGGGTTAAACTGAAGGAATCATCAGTTTTTCAGGACGATTTTGGATCCTGTTTATTCTAATGGTGCATGTTCAATTTTCTTAGAGCAGAGCTCAGAACCAATATAAATAAGATAATGAAAGCTGAGGGGAGCAGGGGCTCCCTTAACAATGTGTTTATATGTCAGGAAGACTCATCTGGGTATAAGTGCTGAGCTGAGGATTAGAATTTAGATAATGCCCAACAAAAATTCCAATGCACCTCAAAAATTAAGGACCACCTGAATTCTTGTCTACAAGGTTAAAGAATTAAAATCATAGACAACCAGAGGTTAAGGAATGGTGAGAGACTTTATTTAAAGGAAAATGGGGAGTTACAGAGTTCTCCAGCCACCATTGTGGGGAGAACAACTGGGAAAGATTTTAGCCCAAATCTATGCTGTTTAACTAAACAGGCAGGAAACGGAAAGATAACAGAGGGCTCCCCTCTTGAGAAAAAAAGTTCATGTAGGGAGATCTTGAGCCCCCCCCCAACCAATCAGTTTTAGCTTCTAGGTTTCAGCTCTGGCTAGAGACACCTCCCTCTCAAGGGGAGGGGGACTATGGAGCTTGTCTAAAACTCTCACACGGGTAGGGTACTTGGCACCAGTTTCATGAAGCAACCTGATATGCAGTGAGCACCCTCAAGCCCTGCAGTATACCATCTGGCTCAGTTGTTGGCTTCTTCCGTAGGACTGGTGACTGTCATATCCACAAAATGGCAAAAGCTCCTCCAAGCATCAGCTTCCCTAGGAACCCATTCTTGGCTTTGCAGGATAGCTCAAGTATTCCACAAGACAATACAATGCCTAACAGAATAGATTCATAAATTGCAAACAGAGAAACACTCAAGGCAGTTTGGTATCCTTTCTGAGAACAAGTTGCTGTGGGTTGGAGGTACATCTTTGTTGCTAGAGCATTTCCCTAACATATGCAAGTCCTTGGGCTCCATCCCTATCAAGGCATAAAGAAAATGTAAGAGAATGAAAGACAGAGAGAGAGAATGAAGGAAGGAAATGTCCAAACATAAAACAATGGAAAGAGAGAGTTGTGTTTCTTGGCTGGACACAGGGTTCTATTCTGGGTAGCTGTGGCATCTTGCTCCAGAGTGATGTGCAGGAATTATATCAGAGCAAGGCCATTCTGAGTCCTGGATGCAGCCCTGATGGAACCCCAGGATTTCCCTTATATATTCAGGCCCAATGTGTCTGGTATGGACCCTGAGAGGATTATGACAACTTGCCAGGTCACATGGGGCATAGGAGACCTGCAAAAGAAAAACAAAAGTTGTGGGACAAGAGGGGGAGACATGGATGGAGGAATGTTTAGGGATGCTCTTGCCACCTAACTGTCACCTGCAAATGTTGTGAAGACCAGTGCACAATCTGATTCATGGGATCCAGTAGTGGAGTGTACTGAGCACAGAATAAGGCAAATAAAGAAGAAATAAAGAAAGAGAGAGAGAGAGAAACAATTATACTTTCTTTCTTTCTTTTTATTGGAATCCTGAACTTCCACAAACATCCTTGAATCAAAACAAGGTATTAGCTGATAAAATTGATAAACCATATTTTGTTCATACAGTCTAAAGATGGATATTTTAATTTTTTTCACTAAGAGGCTTCTGTGAATGAAACAGCTATGAACAGTGGTTTATAATCTTGTGTATAATTTGTAAGTTTGCACTTAAATGCATGATTAGACTTACTGGTTTATGTTTTTCACTTTATAAAATACTGTTGGAGTTTGCTTTGCACTTTGTCATTCTTTTTATAGTTTTTTGAGATATGGTCTCATGTAGTCTAGTCTTTCCACCAATGGACTATGTAACCAAAAATAATCTTGAGCTTCTGACCTTTCTTACAAAAGTGAGAAAAAACTTTGTAGGTACTGGTGTAGAAGCAGTTTTGCATGAGAGGCTTGCTGCGTTCTGCCTGCCTGTGTCCTGAGAACTTGGGCAGGATTGCTTTGTGTAGAAAAGAATTAGTTGAGCAAATGGATATGCTACAGGAAAAAAAAAGATTTTTGGACCAAAACTGCTGCCTGTTCATCTGCAATTGTTTGAGAGATTACAACATTTCAGATTGGTCCAGGTGATCTGCATTGGGACAGCAGGAAGATTGTGGACTCTTTTAAAGTAAGGGACCTGAATGCTTTTCAAAGTTGGCATTATTCCCTCCTTGAAAGAGCACATTGGTAGCCCACCTTGTACTGTTGAGTATAACAAATGCAGAAAAGTGGGTCACTGGATTTTTAGCCACATGTTTTGTGTTTTTGGAAATGGCAATGGGCAGTGTGAAGCAGGCTTCTAGGATTACATGCATAGAGGCCCAGTGGAGCCATTAGGATGAACCATGGGTTGCAGTGGAGACCCAGTGAAATGTCAGGACTATGGGATGGCTTCTAAGGAGACCTGCCAGCACTGGGTGATGTTCTCCCAGATTGTGAGTAGCCAAGATGGAGGGGAGGGTTCAGAATTCCAAGAGACCCATCAATGGTTGTTATTGCACTTGGGGTTTCAGTTTGATGTTGCCCTGTCTTGTTTGAAGTCTTGTATTGGTTCAATATATTTTTGCTATGCTCAAATCTATCTTTTGCAGTGTGAATTTATTCTGTGCCATTATTGTTTCTTCCATTCTTTTTTTTTGTGGTTTGTCATGGTTTGATCCAGGTGTCCCCCACAAACAAATGAATGTGTTCTGATTGATCGATCCTCAGTTGATGACAGTTCGGGAATTACAACCTCGCTAGAGCTGTGTTGTTGGGGGTGGGCTTATGGGGTTATAAGCCAGCTTCCCCTTGCCAGTGTTTGGCACACCTTCCTGCCGCTATTTCCAGTGCTGTGGCGGAGGTGATGTCCACCCATCTGCTCGTGCCATCATCTTCCCTGCCAGGATGGAGTCTCCCCTCGCATCCGTAAGCCTAATAAACCCATTCCTCCACAAGCCGCTTTTGTTTGGGTTCTTTCTGTGCAGCAACTAGAAAGCTGACTACAACATGGGTAGTGGGGAGGTTTTATGACTCATTTGAAAGACCTTGGATTACAGGGATATTTGAATATTATTGGGATGCATATAAACTGTCTGGATTTTTAAAGTTGAGCTGAATGCATTACATTTTGCATCATGTGCAGTCATCATTTTATAGGGGCCTGGGGCAGATTCAAGTGGTTTGATTCAGGTTTTCCTCATGAACTTAATGTGTTCTGATTGATCTGCAGCTGATGGCACTTTTGGAACTTGAACCTTGTTGGAGTTGTGTTTTGGGGAGAATGCATATGGGGGATTATAGACAGCTTTTTCCACACCTTCCAGCCGCTATTTACGGTGTGTTGCAGAGGTGATGTCCACCCTCTCTGATCATGGCATCATTTTCCCTACAATCTTGAAGTTTCCCCTTAATTCTGTAAGCCAAAATAAACCTATTCCTCCCACTAACTGCCTTTTTTTTTTTTTTGGTCACAAAATGAAAAGGCTGACTACAATACCCCTGAAGCCTCAAGTGTTTGGGGTTAAGCTTCCAACATAGTCCCCAGATAATGGAGCCTTTAGGAGATTGAACCTTGCTAGTGGACATATGTTCCTGGACTGGACCTAAGGTTTGGGTAGTCCATTCCTACTGGGGGTTGACAACTGGCTCACTCAGACAGTTTCCTTTCTGCTTTATATAATGTCATACCCCAGCTCTCTTGCTTTTCTCTACCGTGATGATGCTTCCCTGAAAACTGTAAGCCTGAAAGAAACCCTCTCCTCCAATCAGATGCTTCAGGTTGGTGTTTCCCCCTCCCCAGCAATGAGAAGCTTACTGCTATACAAACATTTCACTTGTCTCATGTACTTGTACACATATGGCATCATTAATTTTAAGTTTTGACTCTACCTTTTTTTGGCTTATATATGTGTAATGTGGTGTGTGCGTGTGTGTGTGTGTGTGTGTGTGTGTGTGTGTGTCGCCGTTTTTGTCTGTGTCTGCATGTGGTGTATACATATACATGTGCCCTAACAATGTTCTATGTACTTGCCCTCAGTGGAGTGCATTCACCTTCAAGTCCAGAGTGAATTGTCAATTGTGTCCCATTCCATTCCTCTGTACATACTTATTTGAACCTGACTTTCTTACTGATCCTGGAGTTTGTTGCGTTTTCACAAGCTCCGGTGATAATTGAGTCTTTGCAACCCTACAGAACTGTGGTTATAAGCATGCATGGCCATACCCACCTGCTTACTGTGTCTTGGGAATTGAAGGGAAGAAGTTTCTCAAACTTCTCCGGGACTTTTTGGTGGTACAGGAAGTTCTATTAACCACAGAGACATAAATTTCAACATTTTTAGTGAGTATATGTAGTAATACTTCATTATGGTTTCAATTAGTATTTTTCTAATGACACTGCTGAAAACACTTTATTTGTACTTATTGGCCATTTAAGTAGCTAGATTTTATGGTACCTATTCAAATCTCCTGTGCATTTTTTTTTAAAAAAAATACTATTATTTAAGAGAGTGAAGGAGAGACAGAGGAGGAGGAGGAGAGGGAGGGAGAGCGGGACAGGGAGAGGGAGAATGGGCATGCTAGGGGGTCGTAGTCAGCTTTCTCTGTTGCTGTGCAGACAGAACACAAGAAAAGTGGCTTGTGGAGGAATGGGTTTATTTGGCATACAGACTCGAGGGGAGGTTTCATCTTGGCAGGAAAAACGATGGCATGACCAGAGTGGTAGACAGCGCCTTTGCCCCAGCACTGCAAACAATGGCAGGAAGGTGTGCCAAACCCTAGCCAGGGGGAGCTGGCTTATAACCCCCATAAGCCCGCCCCCAACAACACAGCTCCAGTGAGGTTGTAAGACCCAAACTGCCATCAGCTGAGGATAGATCACTGAGAACACATTCATTTGTTTGTGGGGGACACCTGGATCAAACCATGACATAGGGTTAGGTCCCCACTGTGACTGAACAGCACAGTGAATGTGCTTGGTACTTAGGCCTATAGTGTGCTCAATTGGGACGAGGCCTTATTCATGGTAAGGGGAAAAACAATCTGCCCATATGCAGAAAATTGACGTGAAAGTCATAAGAAGTGTATGGGATTATTCTAGAATCTATAAAGTTGGTTTCACATATAACTAAATGGAAGCTCATCTCTGACATGAGCTCAAAGTAATCTGTTCACTATGTGGAGCCTCCTTGCAGGGACTCCGACTCTGGTACACAAAGCCTGGCCTCAGCTCACTCTTAAAACAAGGCAGAAGGACTCCATGACCTTGCCTCCTCTCTTTTCACTCTAGTTTGGCATACTAGTTTGTCATGCATACTGTTGTGAATAATGGATGTCTCAGAAAATGGTATCACTGGTCTTCTTGCTTTCTGTGAAATAAAACCCTGGGACTGATGATCTGCACTTGGGATGCATTGTTTTCCCTGTAGAAACTGCTAGAAGTGGAACTTGTGGAATAAAACATGATATATATATATATATATGGGGTTTTCATATTCATCATCTAAATGACCTCCTCAACCCTGTGATTATTTAAAATCCTCCATAAATATGAGAGATTACCCATTTCCTCTTGTTGCATTACCTTTTCCAGAGGAGACGTAGGCAAACGTCTATTCAACTCTAGATGTGGCACCATCAATAGACCAAAGCAACAGACACCAGTCTGACTTGCTGAACCAATAAATTTATTGAGGTTATTTAGTGGGGTTTAATTGAGGAGTTACTTACAGAAGAACGAATGTCTCAAAGGCAGCCACAGCACCAAAAGGCCCACCCTAACATAGGTGATGACTCATGCAAGTCATATATCAGGAACTCACTTCACTAGTCAGGGACTCTCTCCCTCCACCCCTATTCCCAACATTTGTTAATGCTTCTATAACCTTGGGAAGGGGCATTGTGGAACTTGCAAGTTTCAGAAACCTCTTAAGACTTGTGAGTTGTTCAATTCCTGAATCTCATCAATCTTCCTCCTCCTTCAAGAATGGAATGTTTCAATTTGGATGAATTTGCTACACAACACCATTTTATCTATATTGATAATGGATTGAAATACTTTCTATAAGCTTAAATTTTTACCAGAGAAAAAGTGACATCTCCAAAATATTGCAATGGTTAGTTTTATGAGCCAAATTAAAATTTCAAATTTGGTCAAACAACATTCTGGATTGCCTGTGAGGGTGTTTTGAATGAGATTATTACTTGAATCAATAACTTGAACTCCATAGATTATCCTCCCTGATATATGAAGACCACCCAAATGCATTGAAGGCCTCACCCTGAAGTGAGATGTTCTCACTTCCTGCCTGACTGCTTTCAGCTGGGATGTAGACTTTTTCCTTATCTTTAAATTCAAATAAAAACATTGACTTTTAATGGTTTTTAATTGAGCTCCACCACTTGCTTTTCTAGTAAATGGAATTTAGATGTTTTCAATTGTCATTTCAGATTTTGGATGTTAGTTCTGGGCTCACAAGTGGATTCGAGTACTTTTGAAAAACCTTTGAGACATTGCCTGGTGTTCTTGTGGTTAGTATTCAGCACTCTCTAAAACCTTTGAATCACTTTTTAAAACCACTGACATTGTATATTCAAAAATAAATAAATATGAATACACAATGTATACTTGAATTACCAAATTAATTGGGTATAACAAAGAAAATTCTCGTGTTTCAAAAGGCAAATTTTTTATTCTGGACAAACATAAATATCAGTGGGATGAAACTTCATCCAAACAGCCTATGATACCCAGATTCTTGTTTCTGTAGCTGATTAAAGAGAAGGAACAGAATCAAATGAAAGTTGGGTTTGATGGTTCATGTATGATTCTAGCACTTTGGAGGTAGAGATAGGAGTATAGAGAGTTCAAGATCATCCTCTGCTACATAGCTACTTCAATGTCAGCCTGGGCTATTTAAGATCCTGTCTCACAGAAAAATAAATAAATAAAAGAACAGAAGGCTGATGAAGAAAGGAGGGAGGGAGGGAGAAGCAAATGACCTCTTGGAAGAAGTGGATGGGGATCCGAGAGAACCTTGTGAAAGAATTATGTGTTAAGTCATAATTCTAAATTGTTATATACCATTTGTCCTAAACATAAAGATGGGTGGCTACCAGTTCAAACCTGACTTCTCGATTGGTCATCAAAGACCAAAGTGGAAGTTTACCATAAATGGCTACATGTTAGATGGTTGGCTTGCTGAAGACTCAGGATCCCAGTTGTGACTAAAGCAATGTTCAGTTGTTTCAACATAAAGATGAATAGTAACTTTCAAATTCTACCCTGAGCTTATGAGATAGTCTAGCATATAAAGTGCTTGCCATTCAAACCTTATTACTAGAGTTTGGATCCCAAAACCCTATGTAAAAACCAGAAACCTGGGTAGGCTTTATGATCCCAGCATTCTGATGCTGAGAAGGGAAGCAGAGACAAGAGAATTTGCTGGAAGCTCATGGACCAGTTCAGCTGACACACATAGCAATAAAGAAAAATGAGGATGGAAGACCCTGCCTCCAGAGAAGGTGGAAGATGAGGACCAACGCCCAAAAAGTTGATCTCTGACCTTCACATGTGGGCTGTGGCACATATGCACTGTGCTGTCTAAGTTACTGTCAAATTAACCTGTTTAATAATCCACAGTAATCTTGGGTGGGTCTCTGGGCTTGCTTGCAGAAAGGATTGACAAAAGGAGGTCCCTTGTCTAGAGAGAGCCCTTACCCCAAGTGGGTGGGCCTTCCAGAAGGGACTGGATATAAGGAAACTTGAAGGGAAGGGAACCTCTCTTCCTTCCTCCCCCAGCCACAGGTGCTTGTTAGTGACTTGCACTCCCATACTGCTCTACTACCCTTTGTGGACATTGAAACCCAGTGTCCTGGGCCTCTCATTGTGGACCGAAGGGCAGCCACTTCCCAGAGAGCCTTCAGGGATGGATTGGGACTGCTGAGACAACCAGCCACGAGAACTAAACAGGTACTGGTTCCTTCACCCATGGGTCTGCAGAATGCTATTGTTGGACTGTCATAAGCTACCCCCCAAAATTCCCCTTTTAATACAATTTGTTCTATCAACTCTGTTTCCTATCACTTTCTCTCTATTTCTCTCTCTCTCTCTCTCTCTCTCTCTCTCTCTCACACACACACACACACACACACACACACACACACACACGAGTATTAAAACCATAGAATATTGGTCTTTACATGTACCTGCAGCCTAGCTACCCAGGAAACTGAAGCAGGAGGATTGCTTGCTCCCATCAGTTTGAGGCCCATGTGGTTCACATTGTAAGATCCTGTCTCACAATAATCATATTGCATGTAGAAAATGAATATCAGATAATAATTGGTAATAAGTATTAAACAACATCAGATACCACATTTGATTGCTCTCACTTGCAGTTTATAGTTACCTAAATGAAAATTCAGTAAAAAAAGAGACTCAAATACAAGAATAGGAAAGAAAAGCAGAACAGGAAAAGGCTGATTACAAGATCCTTTAATACATGGGAAACACCCACTAAATGTTGTAACTCATTATGGACAATAAATTATATATATATATATATATATATATATATATATATATATATATATATATATATATATACTATGCCCAGATAGTATAAGAGCTGAATTTACTTGGAGAAGAGCTCAATTGGTGTATAATGCGGGACCAGATCATCCGCGTGAAGTGGTATGAGAAGGTGCCGGTCATCCTGGTGGGGAACAAAGTGGATCTAGAGAGCAAGAGAGAAGTGTCCTCCAATGAAGGCCGTGCGCTGGCGGAAGAGTGGTGCTGCCCCTTCATGGAGACTTCCGCTAAGAGTAAAACCATGGTGGACGAACTCTTTTCAGAAATTGTGAGGCAGATGAACTATGCAGCTCAGCCTGACAAAGATGACCCGTGCTCTAACGCCTGTAACATACAATAGCATCTGAACCTGGCTGTCCTGGACAGGTAGGCAAGGGAACCTTGCTTGAGTCTTGCACTGCAGCTGGTAGGATGCCTGGCGTGCGTCCACAGTCTCTGCAGCCCTTACTCAGAAATAAGCAGTGATGACCACTCAGTGTGTCTGAGTACCTCCAGCTCAGTCATCACAGCTGTCACCACTGTCCTGCTCTCAGCATCTGCAACTCAAAGGCATAGGTCATGTCGTTTGAAAGTGACAATGGCATTGTCGCCAAGTTGACAGAAACAACTGTTGTACAAAGCAAAACTAATCATGAGAGAAGCCAGAAGAATTCCTATGACCACTCACAGTTAAAATATTTCGTCGACATTTAAAAAAAATAAGGAGAAATATTTTCCTACACAGCAGGGCCCTTGCCCAGACCACGTGTGTCTGTTTTGCCAAGTTGATGCTTAAGTGTAGGTGTTACCCTAACTTGTGACACGAAGCTCTGGCTTTAGAATTTTTTAAATCACCTGCTTTGCCACAGAAAATGGAGGCTCTCGCAGGGTTTGATGGGAAATAAAGCTGCAAACCCACCCTCTCTCAAAGGAGCAGGGATAGTCTTTATTTACTGAACAGGAAGGAAGCAGCCTGTTCATGCTTGATCCAGGTTTCCCCCACAAACAAATGAATGTGTTCTGATAGATCGATCCTCAGCTGATGGCAATTCGGGAATTAGAACCTCACTAGAGCTGTGTTGTTGGGGGCAGGCTTATGGGGTTATAAGCCAGCTTCCCCTTACCAGTATTTGGCACACCTTCCTGCTGCTGTTTGCAGTGCTGTGGCAGAGGTGATGTCCAGCCCTCTGCTCATGCCATCGTTTTCCATGCCAGGATGGAGTCTCCCCTCGAGTCCGTAAGCCAAATAAACCCATTCCTCCACAAGCCACTTTTGTTTGGGTTCTTTCTGTGCAGCAACTAGAATGATGACCCCAACAGTTTTGGTACCAGGAGTGGGGTCATCTGTTGCTGCTAGAACCCTGATTCTGTGGCTTTGGGCTTTTGGAAGTGATCTGCAGAAGGAATGTGGACAGATTGGAAGGCTTGTCCTAAGAGGTGCCTTGCAGTGCTGTAAGTACAGCGTATTGGATCATTCTGGTCAGAGTTTAAAGAGCTGAATATAATGAGAACTATGGACTGTGAGGTTTGGCTTACAAGGGTGAGAAAGAACTTTGTCAGGACTGCCAGAAGCAGTTTGCATGCGAGGCTTGCTGCATTCTGCCTGCCTGTGTCCTGGAAACCTGTGCAGGGTTGTTTTACGTAAAGATGGACTGGTGTGAGCAGATGGCGATGGCACAGAAAGAAAGATCTTTGGGTCAAAACTCCTGCCCTTTCAGCTGCAACTGTTTGCGAGATGACAATCATTGAGATTCAGCCAGCTGGTCTGCCTTGGAGCAACAGGAAGAATGCAGAATCTTTGAAGTAAAGGGCCTGAATGCTTTGTTCCCCCCTGGATTAACAAGTTGGTAGCCCACCTGGTTCTGTGGTATGGAGATTGGTTAGAAAGAGAGGGTCATTGGATTTGCAACACAGTTTTGTTTTTGAAAAATGGCCATCGGCATGTGAAGCAGGTTTGCAAGGTTGC
Organism: Zapus hudsonius; assembly: GCA_004024765.1. Taxonomy (NCBI): domain Eukaryota; kingdom Metazoa; phylum Chordata; class Mammalia; order Rodentia; family Dipodidae; genus Zapus; species Zapus hudsonius. The sequence goes on from PVHP010042536.1 coordinate 14,890, forward strand.
CTGCATGGAGCCTGATGGAGCCATGAGGATGAACTGTGGGTTGCAAT
>PVHP010042537.1:0-15061 GCA_004024765.1 Zapus hudsonius
AGAGAGAGAGAGAGAGAGAGAGAGAGAGAGAAAGAGAGAGAGAGAGAGAGAGAGAGAGAGAAGTGAGAAGTATGGGTGTGCCAAGGCCTCTAGCCACTACAAACTCCAGATGCACATGACACTTAGTGCATCTAGCGTCTGTTCAATTGAACCCTGGTCCTTAGGCTCTGAAGACAACCACCTTAACTGCTGACCCATCTCTCCTACCCTGGATCAGATCATTTGTGCTCTCTCTTTCTTTCTCTCTCTCTCTCTCTCTCTCTCTTTCTCTCTCTCTGTAAGTGTGTGTGTGTGTGTGTGTGTGTGTGTGTGTGTGTGTGTGTGTACATATGTATCCATGTATCCCATTTTCCCCTCTACCACCACTTTCCTTTCCTCCTCCAGGCCCCTGTGGGGACAAACTCACATCTTGCCCAGGTTTCTCATGGAGGGAGAGCTCCTGCAGAGATAGTTCCCCAACTCTGGGACCAGGCCTCTGGAACCTGACTTGTGGAACTGTCTGGAAGGCTTGGCCCAGTCAGGGAACAGGAGGTGGAGCTGGAGGAGGCCCTTTGAATAGAATGGAGAAGTTACTGGAAATGAATTAAGCAACTCTGCCAGTTCCTTTTTCTCTAGGTTGAGCGTCACCTGCTGTTCGACTGAGGAATAGCTCCTACAGCGCAATTGAGAGGAAAAGCAATTTCCAAAACCGCCCTGGTCCTCAGGGTGCAAAAGCACCCACCCTTTACTTTTTTGTATCTTTTTGTTGTTGTTTTCAGATACAGCTTCATGTAGCCCAGGGTGACCCCAAACTCACTAGGCAACTGAGGCTGGCCTTGAACTTCTAATCTTCCTGCCTACTCTTCCTGAGTGCTGGAATTGGTTATAGGCTGTGTTGCCATGCTGGCTCTTTTATTTTATTTATTTTTATTTTTTTGAGACCAGGTCTCACTCTGCAGCTCAGCCAGCCCGAATTCATGGCAATTCTTCTGCCTTGGCACCCCCAGTGCTGAAATAACAGGTGTGTGTCTTCACTTCTGGCTCCTTTGTTTATTTTAAAACTATTTTACCATATGATGGGTCCTAGAGGCCCTACCACTTCCTCCTTATCCTTCCCACTCATTTACATTAGCAGCCTGCCTTTTGGGGAGTTTGACGTGTATGACCCATGTACACTTGAGCCCTCCTTCCCTCTCCCTTCTCACCCGGGGTGAGTGAGGTTATGCACTTAGTCTTTTGAATCCTACCCACAACCTCTGGAGGTCCACCAGGGTCCAGCTCAAATATCCCCATGTCCCCAGGGACTCAGTTTAGATGTCACTCAAGGATACAGAGGCAGATAGCAGGGTTCATGGCTTGAGTCAGAGGCTCCCTCCCTGCACCCCCCAGGAAGGACACTCACTCGTGGATTGGTAGGTGTGGGGTATCAGGAAGTCTTGAGGAAGTGGGTGATATTGTCCTTAGAGGAAGTAGATGCAGTTTCTAGACTCGCACGACTTTCTGAAAGAATCTGGGTCTTCTTCCATTTTATAGATGGTAATGTGGCTTTTCACAAAGTCAGCAAGGTACAAACCCAAAGAGAGTATGTTTTTGGATAATTGGGTTTTTTTATTTTTGAAGATATGAAAATGCCAGGAGAGGACAGTTCATAGTTACAAGGTTATGACAAAAGGGTCAGGGCACACATGATTCTCCAGGCATCTAGTGTACACTGCCTGACATGTACCAAACATGAACACACCTGTGGGTGATCTCTCATAGGCATCTTTTTCTTTTCTTTTCTTTCCTAGCTGGGGATGGAACCCAGAGCCTTGCACATGCTAGGCAAGTGCACTACCAGTGAGCTACATCTATAGTCCTTTTTTTATTTGTGTGTGTGTGGGGGGGGGCGTGAGTGCCTGGGTCTCCTACCACAGCAAACAAACATTAGATGCTTGTACCACTTTTTGTGTCTGGATTTTACATGGGTCTTGGGAAATTGAATCTGGGGCAATAGGCATTGAAAACAAGAGCCTTAAACCACTGAAACATCTCCTCATCCCTTGTTTGTTTTTCATATGCTTTTCTTCTATTACCATTACACTTCATATACACTCCAAGGTTATAATGAATACATGAACATTTTGAAATCACAATTCCCCCATTACCTTCTTCTATCACCCTCCCCATCTCCCTGCCCCGGAGCCCTTCCTTTTATCCATCCAGTCCCTCTACTACTTTGATGTCTTTTTCTCTCTTATTCTACCATCCACAATGGAATGTTAATGGGTTCAGTATTGTGCAGATCTTGTGCAGGTAACAATTGCTGTGAAATCATGGATGCAACAGCCACCACATGTCCAGAAGACAGTGTTCCAAAGCACACCTCACTCTCCTCTGGCTCTCACATTCTTTCTAACCCCTTTTCTTCAGTGTCCCTGATCCTTGGAAGGGATGACAGAGATGTCTTATTTAGTGCTAAGCACTCAACAGTCACTTATTCTCAGCACTGTAATGAGTTTTGAGTCTCCATAGTAGTCAATGCCATCTGAAAAAAGAAGGAGCACTTGTGAGAGCTGCACTAATCTATGGGCATACACATAAATATTCAGAGGGTAACTTGAGGGACACGATATATCCATTTAGCCAAACAAGTTGTGGAAGTTTGAACGTGAAACATCCCACATAACCTTACATTTTTGTGATTGTTTCACATGCAATATCCAGTTGGTGGCAGCAAGAGTGTGAGGAGGCCAATCTTGTTTCATCCACAGTCAAAACTTAGAGAGTAGAAAGGAAGTACCTAAAGGCCTGCCCCCAATGCCACACTTCCTCCAGCAAGGCTCCACCTCCTAAAGGTTCTACAATCTTTCTAAGCACCATGAGAGTCTATGAGGACATTTCACATTCAAACCAAATAGCCAAATTCATTATTGACTTTATACAGAAAGCTGAATTTCCAATGGAACCTAATATTTTTGTGTGGATTTTTTGGGGGGCGGGGTTGGAGGTAGGGTCTTGCTCTAGCCCAGGCTGACCTGAAATTCACTTTGTAGTCTCAGGGTGGCTTCAAGCTCACAGAAACCCTCCTACCTCTGCCTCCTGAGTGCTGAGATTAAAGATGTGAGCCACCACACCTAGCTGGATTTTTTTAATAGTTTATATTGTATACAATTAGGGAGTGCGTTTATTAAGTAAAAAAGACTTGGAGAAAATGAAATTAAGTGTGACTTGTTGAAAATTAATTTGTGTTGAAGCCATCAATCCTGAAGATTATTTTTACAAGGAACAATGTTTTCTTTCAAAACTCTTTATATCTTGTAACTGTTGCTATTTGATAAATTTTGTGCTATGTGGCTATTTTTAAAAATAATCATAATGTACAAAAGCAATTCTCTACCTTGATTATAAGTTGGGATCATTGGGAGGTCTTTAAAGCTAAAGTTGAAGTCATACTAGTTGGCCCCTAGATATTCTGATTTAATAGGTTTTAATGAGACCTAAGCAGAGGCATGTGTAAGTTCCTCAGGCAATTCTAGTATTATAGCCAGGGTTAGTATGTGAGTAGCCTTGGTATGATGATCCTGTTTAGTAACAAGGATACCCTTAGTGACAGGCCAGTTTTCAGGATTAGTTTAGATCCCATAACACATTACTTACTTGATTCATGATACCACTTTGAATTAGTGAGAAAAAAACTCCAAAAAGAATGGTGTCAAAGGGCTTCGATCAAGTTAAATATCATTGAGTATTGGCAAGTACTGGCATTATTAGAATTGGATTTTTGTAATATCTAGTTAGTGGCAATTTGGGAGGGAGAGCATTGCTGGAGGAGGTGTGTCACTTGGGGGTGAGCCTTGTGGTATTATAGTCCAAGCCCCCTTTGCCAGAGTTAGCTCACTTGCTTGCTGCTTCTTGCCAGCTGCTGTGGCAAGATGTGATGTCCAGCCTCTGCTCTGCCATGATTTTCTGCTATAATGAAACTCCCCCTCAATACTGTTAGCTGAATAAAACTTTTCAGCCCATCAGCTGCTTCTGGTCGGCTGTTTTGTTTCAGCAGTGTGAAGGTAACAGCAACAGGAAATTGGTATCAGGAGTGGGGCAATGGCTGTGATTATCCTGACCATATACTTTTTAGTCTTTTGGAACTGATTTGTGAGAGGAATATGTATGATTTGGAACTTTGGACTAGAGAAGCCTTTCAGTGTTGTAAGCAGAGCTTGATGGACCATTCTAGAGAGAGTTTGAAAGGCTTGAATGCAGAGAGAACTGTGGATTGTGGAGACTTGGTTTATGAGTATTTAGAGGGAAAGAGAACTGTCCTGGGAACTGAGCTAAAAGTTGTGTTCTGCCCATGTCCTGAAAACTTGAGCAAAAGTTAATTTCAAAGTAATGGACTGAGCCAGGTGTGGTGGTGCCTTTAATCCCAGTACTTGGGAGGCAGAAGTAGAAGGATTGCTATGAGTTTGAAGTCAGCCTGGGACTCCAGAGGGAGTTCTTGTCAGCCTGGGCTAGAGTGAGACTCTATCTTGAAAAAAACAAACAAGGTCAATGAAATGTACTGATGTGTTTGGTAGAGGGGACATGAGCAGGTTTGAAATCTTGGCATGTAGAGTGCAGCCTTCAGTTGTGATTGTTTCAGAGATTACTACCACTGAGGATGAGCCAGGGGCTCTACATTGGGACAATGGGGAGAGTGCAGAGAGGACCTGAAGGATGAATGCTGAATGAGGTTTTATGCTCCTTGAAGTTGGCTTTATTTCCCTCTAGATTGACAAATTTGGTAGCTCACCTGGTACTGGTTTTGGAAGTATGACAAATGCAGGAATGAGAGAGTGATTGGATTTGAAATGTGGATTTTTGGATATGGCCACTAGGTGATGTGGAGCAGGGTCATAGGGCCTGTGTGGAGAACATGAAGGGCTGTGGCAAGGAGCCATGAAGATGAAGTGTAGGTCGCAGTGGAGACCCTATAACTGTGAAGATGCCAGAACTATGAGACAGCCACCAAGGAGAGCTGCTCACTCTGGTTCAGGTGGATCTGCCTGCAAAGCAAGCAGCCAAGGCTGGAGTGGATTTTTGGAGACCAGTGATTTTGTCACAGGTTACCAATGCTGGGCATGGAGCTGTAGGATTGGATAGCCTCTAGAGCCCAAGGACCTGGGTTCAATTTTCAGTACCCACGTAAGCCAGATGCACAAAGTGGCACATGCATCTGGAGTTTGTTTGCAGTTGCCAGAGGCCCTTAGCGTGCCTATATTCTTTCTCTCTCTGTCTATCTGTAGCTCTCTGCTTACAAAATGAATAAAATATTAAAAAACGTAACAGATCCAAGGGAAGCTCAATAATGAAGAAAAAGGCTGGCCCCCTTTCACAGGTTCAAGCAGAGAGAAATGCCATCACCTCCAGCCAGCACACTCCAACTCCAACTAACAGAACAGCAGGACTGCCAGACTTCAGCTCCCACTGCTCTTTACATATGTATCACTGGAATTTTACACCCACCTTAGAAATACCCTAGGAGGCCAGGCTAAGGTGACACCTCCTCCAGCTAGGAGGCTGGAGACAAATCTTTAATATACTTTTGAATCTATTGGGGAACATTTAATCAACTACCACAGGGTGAAAGGATGGAAAATGATCTTCCAATCAAATGGAAATAAAAAACAAGCAGGTGTGGCTACTTAATATTTAACAAAATAGATTTTAAACCAAAATTAATTAAAAAGGACAATGAAGGTCACTTCTTACTCCTCAAGGGAATGATCCTACAAGAGGATATTATTATCATAAATGTGTATGCACCAAATACAGGTGCACCACATTTCATAAAGCAAAACTTACTCAAAAACAAAACAGAAATAAACTCCAATTCCATCATAGCAGGAGACTTTAATATACCATTAACATTTCTAGACAAAACATTCAAACAGAAGGTTATCAGGGAAATAATGGAGCTTAACAATACCATAGGTCAACTAGACCTAACAGATATATACAGAAAATTCCATCCCAAGACTACAAAATATACATTCTTTTCAGCAGTCCACAGAGCCTTCTCCAATATAGACCACATATTAGGACATGAAACATGCCTCAACAAATTTAGGAAGATTGACGTTTCCCCCTGCATCATATCAAACCACAATGCATTAGAATTGGAAATTAGCAATGGGAACAACAGAAATTATACCAACTATTGGCAACTAAACAATACACTATTAAACAAATGAATGGATCATTCAAGAAATCAAAAAGGAAATAGAAAATTTCTAGAAGTAAATGATAATGAAAACACAACATACCAAAACCTATGGGACACAATGAAGGCAGATGTAAGGGGAACAATCACAGTGCTAAATGCCTGCATAACAAAGACAGAGATCTCAAATCAATAACCACCCATGTAAAGGCATTGGAAAAACTAGAACAAGTGAACCCTAGGAGCTCAAGGCAAAAAGAAATAATTATGATCAGAGCTGAGATTAATGAAATGAAAACCAAGAAAACAATTTTAAAAATAGATGAAATGGAGAGCTAGTTCTTTGGAAAAATAAACAAGATTGACAAACCCTTGGTCAATCAAATTAAATGAAAAAGAGAAGGCCCAAGTCAACAAAATCATAAATGAAAAGGGAGCGGTCACAACAGACCCAGTGAAATTGGAAGAATCATCAGATCATACTTCTAAAACCTCTACTCCACACAATTTGAGAACCTGGTAGAAATGGATAAATTCCTGGACACCTACCACCTACCAAAAATTAACCCAGAGTAGATAAAGCTCCTATATAAACCCATCACATCCACTGAGATTGAAATATGTAATCAAAAACCTTCCCAAAAGGAAAAGTTCAGGACCTAATGAATTCTCAGCCGAATTCTATCAAAATTTCATCATAGAACTGAAACAACTCTTTCTGAAGCTTTTTCGTGTAATAGAAGAGGGAATGCTTCCAAACTCCTTCTATGAACCTAGCATCACCCTAATACCAAAACTAGACAAAGATGCAACAAAAAAGGAAAACTACAAATCCAAATCCCTGATGAACTTAGATGTAAAAATTCTGAACAAAATCCTCCCAAACCAAATAAAACAACACATCAAAAGTATTATCCACCTTGACCAGGCAGGCTTCATCCCAGAGATACAAGGATGGTTCAACATACAGAAGTCAATTAATATAATCTACTACATTAATAAACTGAACTACAAGAACCACATGGTCATCTCCATTGATGCAGAAAAGGCCTTTCACAAAATTCAACATCACTTCATGATCAAAATACTGGAGAGACTGGGCATAGAGGGCTTATACCTCAACATAAAGGCCATATAGAAATCTCCTAAAGCCCAATCATACTCAATGGGGAAAGACTCAAAGAGTTCCCATTAAAATCAGGAAAAGACAGGGGTGTCCACTCTCACCACTGCTCTTCAACATAGTCCTTGAAGTTCTAGCCCAAGCTAGAAAGACAGGAGAAAGATACAAAAAGGTTATAAATTGGAAAGGAAGAACTGAAACTATCCCTTTTTGTAGATGAAATGATTCTATACATAACAGACCCAAAGAATAGTACCAGGAAACTCCTGAAGCTAATAATATTTTTCAGCAAAGTGGCAGGATACAAAATTAACACACAAAATTAGTAGCCTTCCAGTATGCAAATGACATGCATATAGAAAAAGAAATCAATGAGACTGTCCCATTTTCATTAGCCTCAAAAAATAAATCAAATACCTTGGAAAAACACTAAACAAGGATGTAAAAGACTTGTATAATGAAAACATGAAAATGCTCAAGAAGAAAATAGAAGATGATGTGAAAAGATTGAAAGATATTCAATGCTCCTGGATTAGTAGAATTAATATTGTAAAAATGGCAGTTCTTTCAAAAACAACATACAGATTCAATGCCATTCGAATAAAAAATCCCAGCTTCATTCTTTACAGACATAGAAAAAATATCTCAACAGAATTCACAGAGGAGGAAACACAAATGTCCAATTCTCATTTAAGAAGTGTTCATCATCCCTAATCATCAGGGAAATGCAAATCAAAACAACAATGAGATTCCACCTCACTTTAGTTAGAATGGCAATCATTAAAAAATCCACCAACAATAGATGCCGGTGAGGATGCAGGGCGGGGGGAGGGAGGAACCCTAATTCACTGCTGTTGAGACTGCATACTTTTGAAACCACTATGGAAAGTAGTGTGGAGACTCTTGGATAGGATGGATATAGAGCTACCACCGGACCCAGCTATCCCTCTACTGGGCATCTACTCTCAAGTTTTCATGACTCAGCACAGAGACATCTGCTCAATCATGTTCATAGCAGCTCAATTTATAATAGCTAAGAATTGGAATCAACCCACATGCCCATCACTGGATGAATAGATATCAAAGTTGTGGTACATTTACACTATGGAATTCTACTCAGCTGAAAGGAAAAATGACATAATGAAATTTAAAGAAAAGTGGACAGATTTGGAGCAGGCCATACTTAGTGAACTCATACAAGAACAGAGAGACAAATGCCACATATTGTCCCTCATATGTAGTTCCTAACCAGTAGGAACTCTAAGCAAACCTGACAGGTGAATTGAAAGACTGTAAAAGGGGATAGAAGGAAATGGGGGGGAGAGGAGGTGCGGGGATTTATACAATGAGCTAAACCAATAAGAAATCAATACCATAAAATCCTTACTTTCATCCAGTAAGCTCTTGAAGAAGCTGTGGGCATTGCCTGGTAAGAGGGGCCATGACTGGAATGGGAGGAAGTCTAACCCCAAGAAAAATTGCTCAGGCCTGACACTTCCTGTTCCAGTCATTGGTTACTTCTCACACTGAGCTGTTGATCCAAGAGACCCATGATATCCCCAAAACAAGACAGTCTTTTGTCAAAGCTCTTGAATACCCACCCCAGGCCCTATTGCTGAAGATACAAGGTAGGTAAGACTCAATTGCTGAAGATACCACAGAGTGTTATCATGCAATACTGAGAGACTCTGCTAGATCCAGAAGAGTAACCAGGTCCCAGATGGTAGCATGTGTAGTGCTTGAAGGCATTACATGAGCCTCCAGGCTAAATTGGTCAATGATATTTGGAGAAAGCAGAGGCCACTGATATACAATACAGACAGATGACACAAGAATGCTGAACACACTGCTATATGGAAGAGACCAGCAAGTCAAGAAGTGCTCACCTGTGCAATTGTGGCACTAAACCTAGGAGGGTAATCAACATCTTAATGATTGGATAAGAGGTCCACTCAGTGACAAGGAACCCTTAACAGGAAGTGGGATTCATGGCAAAATCTTATGGGGACCAAGGGTAAATTCACACTATCAGAGATCTGAAGAGAGGCTACACCCATTAGAATCTTGCCAAATCAGCAATGTTTGTCTCATGTAACCTATACTGATCTCACTCTCTGATGGAGAGTCTTTTTGTATTTTTCAGAAGGCACTGAGAACCGTGGACAACCCAATTCCACCAACAAGACATGTGATTATGGCTGACATCCAGCAAGGGAGATGAAGCACCTCTACTTATCATATAGGGCCCAAACAAAACCTATGAGAAAATGGTGAGATAAACAAGAGACCTACCACCAGAGCAAGTTAGATAACCCATGAAAGGACAATGGAGACAGACAGCAATGATACCCAACACAATCCAAAGCAGAAGTCCAGAGACACTTAAGACCTCACCAATAAATCAGACTTAAAACTCACCCACCATGACCCAGGGAACTGAGTGGAAGAGAGGGGGGAAAGATTGTAAGAGCCATGGTGGGGGAGAATATCCAGAGACACTGATCCCCTCAGTAACAACATACAAAGGAGGAAAAGAAACTGGCTACGTCTTGTGCAATTCATAACCCCCTACCCCATGGATTGATTCAGTATATCTGCTGAGGAGGGCCCCCAGTGGGTTGGGGACTGGGAGGTGGGAAATGGGGATACCATCACAAGATATGCTCCTACAGTGCATCTAATTATTGACAATAAAGATATTAAAACAGAGGCAGGAATGGTGATGCATGACTGTGATCCAAGCACTTGGGAGGCTGGGACAGGAGATTTGTGAATTCAAGGGTAATCTGGACCACATAATCAGAACCTGTATTTAAAAAAATTCTCCCAGAATGAAGATGGACACCATGTTCATGTAAATGAAAACAGACTGTAAAATAAAAAACATAGATAGCCATCAGGCGAGGTGACACACTCCTTTAATCCCAGGATTTGAGGCAGAGGTAGGAGGATTGCTGTGAATTCAAGGTCAGCCTGAGACTACATGGTGAATTCCAGCTCAGTGAGACCCTATCTCAAAAGATAAAATAAATAAATAAATAAATAAATAAATAAATAAATAAATAAATAAATAAATAAATAAAAAGAAAACAGCCTGTCATCAGTGGACCCGAGCTATGCCGAAGATAACGGGCAATTAAACAATATGGAAAAACAGAGCCCTCTTCTGGAATAAAGAGAAATGGCAAGCTTTTAGGTAAATATAAATTACACATTTTTTCTTAGTGTCTTTAAAAATACACATAGCCATTTAAGATAAAAACTGTAACACTGCATTGTGTGTGTTTTTAATTTTGTGATCAAACCATTTTATTAGGAGGCTTTGAAGATGGGAGGGATTAAAGAGGTGAACAGAGTCAGACATCCTTTGCAGAGCAAATTTCTTTGGACTCCTTGTTGCTGAAAAGCGCATTGTGTGGTTATGTATATAACATAAGTAGATGTAGCTTCTGTGGGAACTATAGCATAAGGTTGCCTGAAGGGCTTGGATGACCCCCATGAAGGCTGGAAAGCTAAGGAAGTGGATGGTAATCATTACTCAGTGGTTCTCCACAGAGTAGTGTTTTTCCACTTGCTGTCTGGGCAGCTTTGGAGGTCCTGAGGATCCTTTTAGGGATCTGTGAAGTCAACTTACTTCCCTAAAACCCCAAGATCTTATTTTTCTCTCTCTCACTTTCTCATGAGTATACAGTGGAGTTTACCAGAGGCTACAGGATGCGTGGTGAACATGCTGTGTATCTTTGTGCCTTAAACATTTCTAATATAGTGACTGTTGATAGGTATAACTTACATAAGCAAAAGCTCTTTGGTGTTCTCAATATTTTTAAGGATATAAGTCTGAGAGCAGCTGCTCTAAGGACAACATAGGGTCTGGGGAAAGGAAAGATTTACATAAAAGGGTAATATAAGTTAAAGAGGATTTCTGAGCTCTGAACTGATTTAGTTTGGGAAACTTGTTTCTGGGGGACTGTATTAGTTACTTTTCTTCTTTCTGCGACTGGGAACTTGATAAACAGCAACCCAAGTTCAGGGTGGGGTTCTCCCCTCAGTTAATTCTCCCTAGAAATGCTCTTACAGATACACCCAGAGGCACATCTCCTAGGTGCGTGTAAATGCAGTCAGTTAGCAAGCAAGATTATTTCAGTGACCAATTCAAAAGTATCCTGACTTGTCAGGGACTGACAGTTTCCTGGGACATGGACCTTAACCCCAGGCCAACTGGGACTAATCACCTCATCCTAACAACACATTACTTAGCACCTTTTCCCTTATCCAAATGCAAGCCATTGAAGAACACTAGCTGCATCTGGTTCACTTACGAAAGAGGATGGGTTGCCTGACATGCTAAGTAAAGGAAGCAAGCCAAGTGTGGTGACTCAGGCTGAGCAGAGAAGGCCCTCAGGAGAAAACGAAGGTAACTGCATCATGTCAGAGTTTGTGGATGAAGGAAGTTTAAAATATTTTTATTTATTTGTTTGAGAGGGAGAGAGGGAGGGAGGAAGGGCGAGAGGTAAAGTACAGGCACACCAGGGCCTCCTGCCTCTGCAAATAAACTACAAACCCATGCAACACTGTGGGTACTGGAGAATTGAACCCAGACTGTCAGGCTTTAAAAGCAAGCACTTTTAACCACTGAGCCAGCTCTCCAGCCCAGGGATGCTTATTTAGTAAAATTTCCATAACATTGAATCACTTCAATAGTTAAAAAAGTGGGGCTGGAGAGATGGCTCAGCGGTTAAGGCACCTGCCTCCAATGCCTAAGGCCCCGGGTTCAATTCCCCAGGACCCACATAAACCAGACCCACAAGGTGGTGGCCCTAGTGCGCTCTCTCTCTCTCTCTCTCTCCCTCTCTCTCTCTCTCTTTCTCTCTCTCTCTCTGCTTGAAAATGAATAAATAAAATATTTAAAAAAATAGTTAAAAAAGTGAGTGTATTTAAAATTACAATTGTCAGCTGGGCATGGTGGCATGCCTTTAAATCCCAGCATTCTGGAGGCCACCCTGAGACTACCTAGTGAATTCCAGGTCAGCTTGGGCTAGATGGAGACCCTACCTTGACAAACAAAACAAAACGAAACAAAAATTACAACTGTAAACTTGACATGGGGGCACACATCTGTAATCCCAACACTCCCAGATGCCAAGGGAGGAGGATTTTAAGTTTGAAATGAGATGATCCTGGGATAATTGGGAGACTCTGACTCAAAAACAAAACAAAACTTGTTGGGCACTGCTTGTTGGCACTGCTAATGGGACACGGAGGACAAAGGGTTAACGATGTTTGAACAGGTTTGAAACCCGGTGGTAATCCGTAGGCGGTTGGCCAGCTCCATTGTCAACCCTAACTCCGGACCCCCCTGAGCAAGCCACAGGAACCCAGCGTTCTCACCTCAGCATGACTGGCAATGGGTGTCAGACCCAAGTAACAAATTTCTCTGTACCCATCCCCACGGATTGTGGCTAGAATCATGTATTTCCCGCAGCTCAGGCCCCCCAATTATACAAATTAGGTATTCACAGGTTGTCTGCACTCACCTATCCCCTTGCAGAATGCCCACTCACCACCCTGCCTGACCAATCCCCTTGCCCTCCCCTGCTCCTCTTCCTCCTGGCTTCTTTTCTCTATAAATGTAAGCTATCCCCATTCAATGGAGGACACATGAATACATGATACACAGCTGCTCGCTTCTGTGTCTGCAGTGGCTGATGGCAACCCCCTGAGGTGAAACGACAAAAACAAACAAACCCTCCCCCCCAAATCAGCTGGGGGTGTGTGCATAATTGTGACTGAATTATTCTTTTCTAAAATGGATAGGCTCAAGTCAGTAGGAAAATTTAAATTTTTAAAATATATTTTATTTTTCTTACTCTGTAGCCAGGCTGGCCTGGAACTCACTATAGAACCTAGGTTGGCCTCGACTCAAAGCAATCCTCCTGTTCCAGCCCTTCCAGGTGCTGGGATTACAGGTGAGAGGTACTCCTCAAGTTACCTATCTAGAGAATGTTGTGAGGCTAGCTCTGGAAACATCTTTAATGCATGTGATCTCCCTTCTCACACGTGGCTCAGGAACTTCTCTGACCTCAAATATAAAAGTAGGCCCACGCATGGATCCTTCCTTCCAACATTGGAGAGTGTGAGCCAGGACAGGGTGTTCCAGGGACCAGGAAATGATATCCCTCCCTCAGCCTCTGGTTTCCACTCTCACCTCCTAAGTGTGCTTCTGGGTCCATTGACTTTTGTTTCTCATTAACTGAGGAGGGCAAAGGGCGCTGGCAGGGACAGGGTGATGGAGGGAAAGCAGAGAGAATACATGGATGTAAGCCTAAAGTGCAGAAACACTTAGGAGGTTTGGACTTCAAAGATTCTTTTTTTTTTTTTTTTTACTTTGAAACCCAGTAGGTGCTGTCACCTTTTGTCTTGTGAGGGGAAAGGCCCAACGGAGGCTTCCCTCCCCCACTACTAAGGCTTTTTTGCACCTTCTTCTGGAGAGGAATTCGCCCTTTGGTGCAAACACCTGCTGAAGGCCATGGGCAGGTGCAGCTTTGGCTATTCCTTCCTGCACTTTGCTCCGGCAGGAGGCTGGAACTTCTGGGATGGGGCCAGCCACACATGAGAAGGGGGACACAAGGTGGCAGCAGGTGGCTGGGAGCTGAGGCTTCTGTGCTGAATGAACGTTAGGGTTGTGGGCAGGCCAGGGATTTAGGGGACAAGTTAGTTCTGCACCCTCATATCTCCTCAGGTTTGCAAAGTAGCACCTTGACCTCTATAGGTTATAGACCTCAGGGCAGGGTCTAAGTCCACCTGAAAGTCTGAGCCTCAGCTCTCAAGTGCACCCTCCTCACCCTGCCTCTCCTCAGCCCCTTCTCAGCAGAACACTTAAGGACTGGTCCTCTGAGCCCCAAGAAGAAGCCCAAGCCTCTTGTTGGCCGCTTCTTGCTTTGTCACTGTCTCTTCTTGTCCTAGCCTCACCTCTAGCCATGCATGTGTCCTGCGGCCACACTGCTCATATTTATTTATTTATTTATTTTGTTTTTTGGAGGTAGGGTCTCGCTCTAGCCCAGGCTGACCTGGAATTCACTATGTAGTCTCAGGGTGGCCTGGAACTCATGGCGATCCTCCCATCTCTGCCTCCAGAGTGCTGGGATTAAAGGTGTGTGCCACCACATGAAGAACCAGAAATGACATCCTGCATTTAGAAATTATTTTGTAGCAGAGTTCTGTTTGATTTGACCATAACTGGCCTGGAATTTCTCTAAGTATACTCTACCCCTCCCACGAATCTCCCCACCCTGACTATGCTACCACTCTTCCTGGGCCATAAAAGACCCAGGCCATGGGCCATAAAGACCCAGGCCATGGGCCATAAAGACCCAGGCCATCCAGAGGACAAACTGCTAACAGGGCAAAAAGGTTAATGGCTAAAAGTTTATAAAAGGTTTAACTACAGGGATGTCAAACCCTCCTAAGATAAGACAAGAGAAAATTTATACTAGGGGTAATGCTGCCCTAAGAAGTAGAAAGAGTAAACAGACGAAAAAAAATAATAAATGTGCCTTAAAAGTTGCTTACTTTAAAGAGGTTATCTAGTTATTTTGACCCACATGAAATTTACAGCTGACTGCACTATCTCACCTCTGTAAAGTCCTGCCACATTCCTGCCTAATTGCACTACTGTTTGATAAATTTCTTGTTGGAAATGTTCCGAGGTTTTGGGAGATAAAAGCCCCACTTTTTCCTTTGTTAGTTGCTATTCTCCGGAGCCCTGCATTGGGGCGAGA
>PVHP010042538.1:0-14953 GCA_004024765.1 Zapus hudsonius
GATAGAGCACTTGCCATGTATGAGCAAGGTCCTGGGTTCCATCCCCAGCACAAAAAGAGGAACACACACACACACACACACACACACACACACACACACACACAGAGAGAGAGAGAGAGAGAGAGAGATTTTAAAAACTAAGGGGGGATGGAGAGATGGCTCAGTAGTTAAGGCAAATGATCAGGGTTAGATGCCCCAGTTCCCATGTAAAGCAGATGCATGCTTTTGGACTTTGTCTGCAGTGGCTGGAGGCCCTAGTGCACTCATTCTATCTATTTATTTCTCTCTCCCTCTCTGCTTGCAAATAAAATTTTTTTTTTAAAGGGGGGGGTGGTGGAGATAGCTTGGCGGTTAAGGCACTTGTCTGAAAAGCCAAATGACCCAGGTTCGATTGCCCTGTACCTACGTTAAGTCAGATGTACAAAATGGTAAATACATCTGAAGTTTAGTGGCAGTGGCTGAAGGCCCTGACATATCCATTCTCTGCCTTTATTCTATCTCTCTCTGCTTTCATTAGAACAACAAAAAAATATTACAGAAGAGCCAGGCATGGTAGTAGCACATGCCTTTATTCCAAGCACTTGGGATGCACAGGTTGGAGGACTGCTGTGAGTTTGTTAATCCCAGCACTCAGGAGGCAGAGGATTGAGGCCACCTGGAGACTACATAGTGAATTCCAAGTTAGCCTGCGCTAGAGTGAGACCATACCTCAAAACAAACAAAAAATAAACAAGAGTCCTTGCTCTGATTAGGGAACTGACTTGAGTATGGCAGGTGTGGTGGTACACACAAGAGGGAAAATAGTAATGAGGACTTACCTGGAGCAGCACACCACTGTGAGCATCTACATTGGGCCAAGGATTCTTAGCCTTGCCTTGCTCTAATAGGATATTGGGCACAATCTTGTAAAGCTGAGCAACCAGCTTAAACAGGGGGTCATTAGGCAGGTGTTTCAGAGCAAATTCCCGCTGACATGAGTACCGTGGATCTGTTTTCCTTAGTACTGCATGACCATAGCCTGGAACAACCTGTAAGGGGTGAAGAAAAGAACAGTTGGCATTCTCAGGTAGATTCTCCCTGCTACATTCTCAGGGTAAGCTGGATCTGGTGGCACAGGCCTGTAGCAGAAATGAGTTCACATCAGGGTCTTAGCACTACCTGAACTATAGAGTGATTTCCAGATCAGCCTGGATAACTTAGCGAGACTTTCAAAATAATAAGGGCTGCGGGGGTGGTAGCGGTGGTAGTGCATGCCTTTAATCCCAGCACTCAGGACCCTGGGATAGGAGGATCTCTGAGTTCAAGGCCAGCCTGGAGCTAGAATTCCAGGTCAGTACAGCAAGACTCTACCTTGAAAAAAACAAATAAAATAAAGGCTGGGGATATAGCTCAGTGGTAGAACACTTACCTAACTACAATCAAATGCCCTGGGTTTAATCCTCCAAAAAGAGAGAGAAAAAAAAAAAAATGGGATGGAGAGATGGCTCAGTAGTTAAAGGCACTTGCTTGCCCAGTACCCACACGAAGTTCAGAGTGTGTTTGCAGTGGCAAAGGGACCTGGCACACCCATTCTCTCTCTCTGGCTTGCAAATAAATTAAGTATTCTCCAAAAAATTAATTTTATATATGTGAGAGGTGCAGACAGAAAGAATAGATAAGCCAGAGTCTCTAGCCACTGAAACAAATTCCTGGCTTTATGTGGGCACTGGGAAATTGAACCTGGGTCCCTAGGCTTTGTAGGCAAGCACCTTAACTGCTAGACCATCTCTCCAGCCCAAGTATTATATATTTATTGTTTTTTTTGAGGTAGGGTCTCACTCTAGCCCAGACTGACCTGGAATTCACTGTGTGGTCTCAGGGTGGCCTTGAACTCATGGTGATCCTCCTACCTCTGCCCCCCCCCCCCCAGTGCTGGGATTAAAGGCGTGTGCCACCACACCTGGTTAGTATTTTTTTTTTTTTAAGGAGAAAAAATTTACAAGGTAAGCAGATGGGACAATAAAATAAAAAAGAAATTTTGTCTGATTTATAGGCTGTTCTTGACACTGCAAAGAACTCAAGACACATGCACCACCTTGTGCATCTAACTTTACGTGGGTACTGGGGAGTTGAATTTGGGTCCTTCTGTTTGGCAGGCAAATACCTTAACCACAAGACATCACTCTAGCCCTTATGGACTGTTCTTATTCAGTCTGTTTTATTCCTAGTTATTAAGCATTTTCACTTACCCGTCCTGAGTTGAGTGTATTCCAGATGTAGTCTCGTAACTTTTCATCTGACACATCTTTGCCAACTTCCTTCTGTAGCTGTGTTAGCCAGACAAGTACTTCCTATGGCAGAGGAAAAGAATGTCAGTATGTATGCTAAGCAGAAAAGGCTAAGTAACAAAAAAATAGCAGGTGAATTTAAAAAAATATTAAAGAGTCGAAAAAGACTTGTCTTACCTGATTTGCTAGTCCATGCAGAGGCCCTGCCAGCCCATTCATAGCTGCTGCAAAGGACAGGTAAGGGTCTGAAAGGGCACTGCCCACCAAGTGGCTGGTATGGGCACTTACATTGCCACCTTCATGGTCACTGGGGAGAAATAAAAGGGAGAACTCTGTTTTCTTTTGTCACATCTTGGTCTAATGACAGGCTCACACCAGCCTATAGCCAGTCAGTTAACACTTAGGCTCTTAAAAACAAAAACAGGCCGGGCGTGGTGGCGCACACCTTTAATCCCAGCACTCAGGAGATAGGGGTAGGAGGATCACCGTGAGTTCAAGGCCACCTGAGACTACTGAGTGAATTCCAGGTCAGCCTGGGCCAGAGTGAGACCCTACCTCAAAAAACAAAAACAAAACAAAAACAAACAAAAAAACCCATGTCCTAATCTCATTATCAGCTTTTATCCACTAACACAGAGCTGAAGACATTAATTCTCAATGACGCTATGTGCCCAGCTTCCCATACCAGATCATAGTTTTCTTTTTTAAAATGCTAGCTAACAACTCCACCCCCACTCTACTTCTAATGCTAGGGATTAAATGCTAGGCAAAAAATTCTACTGAGCTACTTAGTTTCCACCCCCTCCCCCAGAAGAGGGACCTCCTATAAAGCTGAAGAGCCATCTAACGTAAGTAACTAGTTGCTTCCAGTTATAAGCACCTCCAGTTTTCAGCAACTTCCCTAGGTTCTGAACTTTGCTTCCTTCCCTTTCCTACCTACATCAACCCTATCTTTGGGCTACAGATCATCGTTCTCAGATGAGATCCTTAAGGAGCCTTTTACTCTTCCTACAAATGTTGACACCTGGTGGTTACGGTTGCTGAATCCAGCTCACCTGTGGATGGTGAGGTACAAACGCATGAGCTCAGTGAACTGGGCATCAGTGTAACCTAACATGTTGGTGAAGTTATGGGACCAGTCTAACTTGGAGTCAATGGCCCCGATGCTGCTGCCTTCCCGGTAAAGATTCCGGTAGATCTTTGCTGCAACACACGGTAGCTTCGCAATCAGGTCCATACAGTCTTCATAAATCAACTGATGAGAGAAAGAGGAAGAAAGATGGTTTTTGTTTCTTCTCACTCTAGCTTCAGGCTGGCCTTGAACGCAACAGTGATCCTCCTACTTCTGCCTCCTTAGTACTGAGGATTAAAGGCATGTGTCACTATGCCTAGCTGACCCCATTTTTTTTTTATTGGTTTTTCGAGGTAGGGTATTGCTCCTGTCCAGGCTGACCTGGAATTCACTATGTATGTTGTTCTCGGGAATACTAACCACTTTTTCCACTTCTCACATTGCTCAGGTGGTCTAGCCCAGAGCAAGACTAATTGGCAACAGTCCTTTGGACGCAATAGTTGTATTACCTGTCATTCACCCAACTTATAAAGGTTTCTCAAAATTCTCCTTATTTGAAAAAGAGGGGGTGGTCTAGAGCTAGGCTGAGGTTGCTCTGAAATTCTTCTCAGGAAGTGTAAGTAACATCCTTCCCAATGTTCCGATACCCTGTATATATATACCTGTACTACAGCAAAATTATGGAATAGTAATTTATTTCTTACATGTACATCAATAACCAAACTAATTAATTAAAAATCAAAATGAGGGCTGGAGAGATGGCTCAGCAGTTAAGGCACTTGTCTACAGTGCCTAAGGCCCCTGGGTTCAATTTCCCAGTACCTACATAAGCCAGACCCACAAGGTGGTGATCCTGGTCCTCTTTCTGTCACTCTATCTCTCTTCTGTATCTCTTTGCTTGAAAATGAATAAATAAAATATTTTTTAAAAAATCAAAATGAGGGCTGAAGAGATGGCTTAGTGATTAAGGCATTTGCCTGCAATGCAGAAGGACCAGAGTTCGATTCCCCAGTGCCCATATACAGCCAGATGCACATATACAGCCAGATGCACAAGAGGGTTTATGTGTCTGGAGTTCATTTGCAGTGGCTTGGAGGCCCTGGTGTGCCCACATTCATCATTCATTCTCTCTCTCTCTCTCAAATAAATATTTTAAAAAAATCAAAATGCGAGCCGGGCATAGTGGCACACACCTTTAAACACAGCACTTGGGAGGCAGAGGTAGAAGGATCACTATGAGTTCAAGGCCTCCCTGAGACTACATAGTGAATTCCAGGTCAGCCTGGGCTATAATTGAGACCCTACCTCAAAAATAAAGCAAAACACACACACGAAAAGGCTAGGGGCTGGAGAGATGGCTCAGCAGTTAAGGCACTTGACTACAAAGCCTGATAACCCAGGTTTGATTCCTCAGCACCTCACATAAAACCAGATGCACACAGTGGTGCATGCATTTGGAGTTGATCTGCAGCGGCTGGAGGCCCTGGTGTGCCAATTCTCTCACTCTCTCCTTGCACACACACACACACATTTTTTTTTTGTTTTTTGAAGTAGGGTCTCACTCTAGTCCAGGTTAACCTGGAATTCACTATGGCTTTGAACTCAGGGCAATCCTCCTACCTCTGCCTCCCAAGTGCTGTGATTAAAGGCGTGAACCACCATGCCCAGCAAAAAAATTGAAGGTCTTTTTTTTTTTTTTTTTTTCCCGAGGTAGGGTCTCACTCTAACCCAGGCTGACCTGGAATTCACTATTTAGTCTAAGGGTGGCCTTGAACTCATAGTAGGCAATCCTCCTACCTCTGCCCCTGGGATTGAAGACATGTGTCATGCCTGGCTCTTATTTCTTTATAATTTCAGTAATGGACAAACAGCAAACAAGCTTATGGTGAATTTTATTCATTGTTTTTAGTGCAAGAATTAAGCCAGGGCCTCATGCATGCTAAGCATATGTTCTACCACTGAGCTACAGTCTAAAAATTTATTGCTTTACTCAGAGAAGCAATGTTCCTATGAGTCTACATTCCCTTTTCTTTTCTCTTTTTTTTGGTTTTTCAAGGTAGGGGCTAGCCAGGCTGACCTGGAATTCACTATGTAGTCTCAGGGTGGCCTTGAACTCATGGTGATCCTCCTACCTCTGCCTCCTAAGTGCTGAGATTAAAGGCATGCGCTACCACACCTGTCTTAACTCTTTTTTTTACTTTTAAAATTTTTTTGTGGGGCTGGAGGGATGGCTTAGCAGTTAAGACATTGGCCTGCAAAATAGAAAGACCCAAGTTCAGTTATCCAGGACTCACATAAAGCCAGATGTACAAGGTGGCCCATGTGTTTGGACTTTGTTTGCAGAAGCTGGAGGCCCTGGTATGCCCATTCTCATGTGAGTTCGCCACCACGCCCAGCTACATTCCCTTTTCTCCCTTCACACTCAGATTCGTTGAAACCTTATTGTCATAGTTTGATCCAGGTGTCCCCCACAAACAAATGAATGTGTTCTGGGTAATCGATCCTCAGCTGATGGCAGTTTGGATTTTACAACCTCGATGGAGCTGTGTTGTTGGGGGCAGGCTTTTGGGGTTATAAGCCAGCTTCCCCTTGCCAGAGTTTGGGACACCTTCCTGCCGCTGTTTCCAGTGCTGTGGCGGAGGTGATGTCCACCCCTCTGCTCATGCCATCATTTTCCTTGACAGGATGGAGTCTCCCCTTGAGTCGGTAAGCCAAATAAACCCCATTCCTCCACAAGCCGCTTTTATTTGGGTTCTTTCTGCACAGCAACTAGAAAGCTGACCGCAACACCCATCACACACCAATTACCCAAATTTCCTACCTCCCAATACTTGGTTCGGTGAATACCCTCTGCATATGCCCGGGCAAAGTTACTTTCACTGTTGAGGGCTGTAATGGCTGCACTGAGCTGAGACATGGGGTGTAGGTTATTGGGAAAGTTGTCCAGCATGGTGACCACATGAGAAGGCAGGGCTGCCCTTTTTGCCCATTCCTGTGAGAGCCAAGATACCTGTGAAAAAGGAAATATTGCAGAGATACTAGCAAAAAAAAGGGGAAATAGAACTGAGTAAAGAAAACCCAAGACCAGTCAATAGAAACCACAAATATAGCAAAACTGTTTATTCCTTCCCCTTACTGCTAATACCATACAGGATCACCTAGAGGAACGTCAGGATCAAGTGTCTAGTAGAGAAAGGGAAAGAAGGGAACGGGAAGGGACACTGTCTTGCAGTACCTGTTCCTCTGTGGGTATCTGTCCAGTTACTAGCAGCCAAAATAAACCTTCAGGCAAGGGTTCTTCCCCACCCTTAGCCTTAGGCAGCAGCTTCTGGCATTCAGGTATACTGTGGCCTCGAAATCGAATGCCCTTGAGGGAGAAAAATGAGAATTACAACTCAAGCTTATTAACTTGTAAACCATATAACAATGGTCCTACTCATATCACACATCACTCATTTTAACAGAATTTTCAAAGATTAAATATTCACTTATTTACTTCTGTTTTGTTCTTTCACTTATACTTTGATATATTAAAAAGGGAATCTTGGGCTTCAGTTATTTTACACATATCCAAACCCATTCTTACCATGCTGTTTGGTTTGTGAACTAGTTTGCATGGTCAGATACTCAATGACAACTAGTGATGTACGTACACGATTGCACCTTACCTCATCAGGATCAAGAACTGACGTTTCATATACCAGTCCCTTCATACCTCTCATGCCTCCATACATCTAAAAGAAAGAGGAATGTGACCAAGTCAGAATGCTTTGTTAGAGCTTCACATGGAACCCAGGAGAGAAAATTTATTCTGACTCGATTTCTGGGAACTTAAATTACTAATTGAATTTAGTAGACGACTAATTGTAGAAATAAAAACTTTGAGAAATTACTATGTTTTTATTGTCCATAATGAGTTACATTATTTAGTGTGCAAACGATGAGTTGTTATCCCCAGTTCCCCAATGACCCCCTTTCCCCATCCCCTATCAGTTGGATATCCTCCTCCGTGGGCCGTCTGGATCAGTCCTTGGGGCAGGGAATCATGGATAGCCTAGTATTCGGCCCGGTTCTCCTGGCCCCAGTATGTTGTTACTCAGTGGCATCATGCCTCTGGATACTCTCCCCCACCACGGCTCTCACAATCTTTCTGCCCCCTCTTCCGCTCAGTTCCCTGAGTCATGGTGGGTGAGTATTAAGGCTGCTTTAAGAAATTACTATGGACCTGTGAAAGAGGGCCAGCCTCTTTCGCTGTTACAGAACTTCCCCTCAATCTGTAGTTTCAATAAATACTTTCCTGCCGGGCATGGTGCCTACACTTTTAATCCCAGCACTCAGGAGGCAGAGGTAGGAGGATCGCCATGAGTTCAAGGCCACCCTGAGCTAGATAGAGTGAGACCCTACCTCGAAAAACCAAAAAAAAAAAAAAAAAAACAAAACAAACCAAAAAAACAACACCTTTCCTCCCCCAAACTGTGCCTGGTTTAAAGATTCATCCCAGCAGCGTGTGGCTGACTACAACAATAGGATAGAATGCTTTTGAACAGTTAGTTTAGAAAATACTCTCATTGGATCACATTCTAGAGCTATACTATTCCCAGCTAAGACACCTACCATGTCCACGGTGATCTGGCCCACCACTGTCTTGCCATGTTGCTGCCTGAAGGCTTTAATTCTTGCCTGCTCTTTAGGTATCAGATTGGCCAGCACATCTTTCAAATTCTAGAAAGAAGCAGAAAGGCTAAGTGATGGTCAGAGAGTTCATGAGGCTTCTTCCTGAAAATAAAAGTATGTGAAGACTGCTTGTCATTTTCAAGCAGAGAAATACAGATAGAGGGAGAGAGCACCAGGGCCACCACCTTGTGGTGACATATGTGGGTACTGGGGAATTGAACCCAGGGCTTTAGGCACCAGAGGCAAGTGACTTAACCACTGAGCCATCTCTCCAGCCCCTGCTTGTTAGCATTTAGTTTCCTCTTTCAGCCAGGAAAGTCATATGTACAGATAAAAGTAAAAGAATTATGCAGAGAGAGAGGAAGGAGTGGAAGTTATTGCTCAATGAGCTTCATTTTGGGGAGATGATGATATTCTAGATATAGACAGTGATGATGACTACAGAATAATGTGAATGTACTGCCACTGAGATATATACACTTAAAAAATTATTAACATGTGTCTTGCGTTGGTGCACATGCATTTAGTGCTAGCACTTTAGAGGCTGATGTAGGAGGATCCCTGTGACTTCCAGATCATCCTGGGCTAGAGTGAGACCCTGCCTTGAAAACAAACAAAAAAACTAAAATGATGGGCTGGAGAAAGGGTTCAATAGTTAAAGGCACTTTTGTGTAAAGCCTAAGGAACCAGATTTTATTTCCCAGTACCCATAAAGACATGTACAAAATGGTGCATGTGTCTGAAGTTTAAGGTACTTGCCTGCAAAGCCTAACCCTGGGTTCATTCCCCAGTACCTATGAAAAACCAAAGGCACAAAATGGCACATGCACCTGGAGTTTGTTTGCTGTGACTCTCTTCTACCTCTGAATGCAAATAAAAACAAAAAAATTTTTTTAAGCCGCTGAAAGCCACAGCAGATTTCTGTAATGACAGCACACTGACAATGCTCGGAGATGGGAGGCGAGACAGAATTTCACCTAAGTTCATGGCGAATGTAGCAGTAAACAGCAGAGTGAGAATCCAGGCCAAAACCCTGTCTCAAAATGAGATGTACAGGTGAGGACCAATCCAATGCCCTCTGACCACTACATGTGGCACCATGACATACATATGCACACATACACAGGCACAAATTGTCGGGGGCTTAGTCTTGGATGGTACCTGACAGCCTGCCAAGAGGGGCTTGGCTTAATGAGTTTCAGGAGGTAGTCCTGATTGGCTATTTGTACATCATGCCCACAGGTTCTTATCATAGACCAATACTCCCTGATTGGCAAGGAGCTTTCTATATATATTCTGTAGCATATCTGCATGAGGTATGAGGTATGAGCAATGAAATCTGAGAAAGCAAGAAAGAGAGAATGCGTTCCACCCATATGCGGTGTATGTGTGTTTGTGTGTGTGTGTTTTATCATTGCCCCTGTGGGCGGTGGGCAGTGACAAGTGGTGCCGAAACTCGGGAAACGAAAGGGAAACGGAAGTTTAAACGAAAAGGAAATGAGAGGATCCATAAAATTAACCTAGGTAAGAGAGGTAAAAGGTCCGCGGTAAAAGCGACGGTTGTGAGGCTTGCCGAGAGGGCAGCTAAGGTTCAAAGTAGAAGCAACAAAATTAAAGTGCACTAAGAGTGACGAAAATAGAGAATTAAAAGTTCTCTAGAAGTGATTATGAGAAGGTTCACTGAAAGTGGCCAAGAGGAAGTGAGGTATGCTGAGAGAGCGACTGAGGTTCGCGGTGAAGCGTCTAGAAGGGTCACTAAGAGTGGCTGAGGTTCAGATAGAGTGAGAAAGATGGGCCCGTATGAAAGGGGGAATGGACACGCTCTGCTCTAGTCCAAGTAAAAGTGGTAGCAATTTTGGTTTTAATGAGAGTAATTCAAGAGTGGTGGTATATAAAAGTTGACTTCTTTTCTGCATGGCATAGAAGAAGGGAAGACGGGGGCCAGACCGCGCGCTACGTGTGCCCAGGGGCTGCCAGACAGATGGGCAGGTTAGGCAAAGAGCTCTGGGATGCCCTGGCCGAGAATAGTACGAGATGGCCGGGAACTTTGGCGGGGAATTCTTAGCTTCTTTCCTTTCCATGAGATGCAATCTGGAGGTCAATGTTTGCTATGGAAAACTGTTCATGTTTTCCTAAAGACTATAGAGCAACATGTTCATTGGTTTCTGGAAGAGGCGGATTGGCAGTGGCTCCGCGATGGCACGCCAGGCCTGAGCGAGCTGGAGTGTGCTTGGTGGCGACTGTCCCAGCCACCCGGGCCCAGGCGCTGCGACGCGCTCAGGACTGCGCTCCATGTGCTCCAGGGCGACCAGGCAGGTGGGACAACAAATAAAAATAAATAAATAACAATAATGGCTGTTCTCAGGAGCCTCTTAATGTAATTACCAACCTCTAAGTCCCCCAGCGTCAGGCTGCCCCAAGTGATCATGGGCTCTTTCTAAACCTTACCGAGGAAGAAGCACTGGCATGCCTGGCAGCAAGAACAAGGCAGGATGCATTCTGCAAGAGAAAAAGAAATCTTTATATAATACCTCTCCCTCCTCTGCATTAAAACCCTCTATCTTCCTTTTAGCATCTTAGGACAATTTGACATAAAGTTACAATAAGGCATAAATAGTATGGAAGAATACTAGTCTGAAAATAGTAGCAGACTATTAACTCTGCTTCATGTATCTATAATCAACAAAGCAAAGAAATGAGAAAACTGACCAATTAGTTAATGCTGCTAAAATCTCAGCAGCACCTAGTCTTCTAGAAGTGCTCAACCTCTCCAGTCTAGGAGCACCTACAGGAAGGAGGCCCTACTAGATTTTTTTTCGGGGTAGGGTCTCACTCTAGTCCAGGCTGACCTGGAATTCACTATGTAGTCTCAGGGTGGCCTTGAACTCATGGTAATCCTACCTCTGCCTCCCGAGTGCTGGGATTAAAGGCATGTACCACCATGCCTAGCCCTACTAGATGTTTTTGAGGTAGGGTCTCACCAGGAACTCATTCTATAGTCCCAAGGTGGCCTCAAACTCATAGTAATTCTCCTACCTCAGCCTCCAGAGAGCTGGGATTAAAGGTGTGTACCACAAAAACCTGATCAGCCTGTTTTTTTTTCTTTGTTTTTATTTTTTATTTTTATTTTTCTCAAGGTAGAGTCTCACTCTAGCCCATGCTGACCTGGAATTCACTCAGTAGTCCCCAGCTGGCCTGGAAATCACAATGACCCTACCTCTGCCCTCCAGAGGGCTGGGAATAAAGGCCTGCAGCACCATTCCCAGTTTACACTACTGATTTTCAAAGCACAGAATAGATACCATCTACAAAGAAGCAACTGACAGAAGACTAAGATAAACAATGTGGGCTGGGGAGATGAGTCAGCTGTTAAAGGCATTTATTTGCAAAGCCTGCTAGCCTGGGATTAATTCCTCAGTATCCATGTAAAGCAAGGCGCACAAAGTGATGCTTATGTACCTATATTCTCTCACTCTCAAAAATAAAAAGTTTAAAAATTTATTTATGGGCTGAAGAAATGGCTTAGCGGCTAAGGCGTTTGCCTGCAATGCAGAAGGACCAGAGTTCGAGTCCCCAGTGCCCATATACAGCCAGATGCACAAGAGGGTGCATGTGTCTGGAGTTCATATGGAGCCCATATTCTGTCTGCCCCCCCCCTCTCTCTCATAAATAAATAAAATATTTTAAAAAAATATTTATTTATGCATGTGTGTGTTTATGGGCATTCCAAAACCTGCAAATGAACATCACATAATTACACCACTTTTTGTACCTGGCTTACTTGGGTGGCTGGGGAATTGAACTCTGGCCAGCAGGAAAGTGCCTTTAGATACTGAGGCATCTTTCCAGTCACAGTAAACAAACCGCTGAGCCACCTCCCCATCCCTGCACTGGATTAAAGATAAAATGAGATAGTCAAAGTAAGCCTCAGTTTCCATATTGAAAACATGGTACTAAAACCCACTACACACTTCAAAAGTTTGTCTTGTAATAAATTATAGCTAAGCCTGGTGACAAAAGCCTCTAATCCCAGCTACTCAAGAGGCTAAGGCAAGAGGACTAACAATTCAAGGCCAGATAACTTAACACAAGACTTTGTCTCTCAAAAATAAACTAGGCATGATGGTGCATGCCTTTAATACCAGTAGAGGTAATAGATCAGCCTGGAAGGACGAAGTACTATGATGGTTAAGTTTTGATGTTAACTTGACCTTTCAAGTAATCTTGGGTAGGTCTCTGAGGATGTTTACAGGAAGGCAGCCTCTCAGTAGGGGGCAAGATGTAAAAAAGCTCAAAAAAGCTAGAAGTAAACATCCCTTCCTGTGTGGGCAGTGCAGGAAGGAAATCCTAGAGACTCAAGCCATTAAGTCTGGAGAAGGGTTGCAAGACCCCACCCTAAGCCTATATAAAGGAGAAGAAATTCTCTCCTTGGCCCTCCTGCCTGTTTGCTATTATGTGTGTGGTGTTGGTGATGGGTTTTTCTGTCTGCTTGGACCTGTGAAAGAGGGCCAGTCTCTCACAGTTATGGAACTTCCCCTCAATCTGTAGTTACAAATAAATACTTTCCTCCCCCAAATTGTGCCTGGTTTAAAGATTCATCATGCTCCTACCTCAAAAAAACAAGGTAAAGAACAGGGGCTGGGGAGATGGCTCAAGCAATTAAAAACGCTTGCTTGCAAAATCTGCTGGCCTGGGTTTGATTCCCCAGTATCACATAAAGTTGGCACATGAATCTGGAGTATGCAGCAGTAAAAGGCCCTGGCACATCCATTCATATGCACTCATTCATATTCTCAGCATTTTTTTGGGGGGGGGGGGATAGGGTCTTGCTCTAGCCCAGGCTGACTTGGAATTCACTATGTAGTCTCAGGGTGGCGTCACACTCATGGCAATCCTCCTACCTCTGCCTCCTGAGTGCTGGGATCAAAGGCAGGTGCCACCACACCTGGCTCATTCATATTCTCATTCTCTCTCAAACCAAAATAGGTGGAGAGCAACTGCTGGCTTCCTCACTCATGCAGGAGCATACATAAACACACATAGGCAAAACAGAACAAAAAAAATCCAAAACCCAAACTCTCTGGGTGTGGTGGCACACACCTTTTTTTAAAAAAAATATTTTATTTATTCATTTTCAAACAGAGATACAGTACAGAGAGGGAGGGAGGGAGAGAGGGAAAGGGGGAGGGAGAGGGAGAGGGGGAGGGAGAGAGAGAGAGAGAGAGAGAGAGAGAGAGAGAGAGAGAGAGAGAGAGCGCGAGCGCACCAGGGCCACACCTTGTGGGTCTGGCTTATGTGGGACCTGGGGAACTGAACCCAGGGCCTTAGGCACTAGAGGCAAGTGCCTCAACCGCTGAGCCATCTCTCCAGCCCGGCACACACCTTTAATCCCAGCACTCAGGAGGCAGAGGTAGGAGGATCACCATGAGTCCCAGGTCACCCTGAGACTACATAGTGAATTCCAGGTCAGCCTGGAATGTGAAAAACCTACCTTGAAAAACTAAAAAGGTCTCAAAAAGTAAAGCAGAGAGTACCAGGTGTGGTGGCACCCCGTAAGGGGCTGGGGACTTAGCTCAGTGGTGGTAAACTGCTTGCCTAGCCTGTGCTACATACATAAAACTTGTTGAGGAGAGACAGAGAGATGGATGGATCAATCTACAGATAGATAGAGACAGGTAGAGAGAGACTGGATTGCTCATGCCTATAATACCAGCACTCCAAGTACTGCCCTGAATTTGAGGCCAGCCACTGCTACAGGAGTGAGCTCCAGGTCAGCCCAAGACAATGTGAGACCAAAAGAAAGAAAAAGTATTAAAAGATGAAAAGGGGGGGGGGGCTGAACAGGGGGCTCAACGGTTAATGGTACTTGCTTCAGCCTGATATCCTGAGTTCAATTCCTCAATACACATGTAAAGCCAGATACACAAAGTGGAACATGCTGGTTTGCAATAGCTGGAGTTTGTACCTAGAGTTCAAAATCAGGAACAGAGAAGATATCCTATCTAACAGAAAAGAAAGGGAGGGAGAAATAAGAGAAAGACAAAAGAAAGAATAGACGGGCTGGAGAGATTCCCCAGAACCCACAAGAGACAGATGCCCAGAGTGGCAATAGCTGGAGGCTCTGGCACACCCATTCTTTCTGTCTTCTCTCTGCTTGCAAATGAATATTTACACACAAACACACACACACACACACACACACACACAAAAAAAAAAAAGCGAAAGAAAGAAAATCAAAGCTGGGCATGGTGGCGCACACCTTTAATCCCAGCACTCAGGGAGGCAGAGAGGTAGGAGGATTGCCATGAGTTCAAGGCCACCCTGAGACTACAGAGTGAATTCCAGGTCAGCCTGGGCTAGAGTGAGACCCTACCTCGAAAAACCAAAAAAAAAAAAAAAAGAAAGAAAGAAAGAAAATCTGTACTATAGCCCCATTATTGAGACAACCAAAGCAAAATAATTACTATTTCGTTTTCTTTTGTTTTTTTTTGAGGTAGGGTCTCCATCTAGTCCAGGCTGGCCTGGAATTCACTCTGTAGTCTCAGGGTGGCTTTGAACTCATGGCAATCCTACCTCTGCCTCCCTGAGTGCTGGGATTAAAGGCGTGCACCACCACGCCCGGCTACTATTTCCTTTTCTAATTTATCTTTAAGATACCACTGAAAGGGCTGGAGAGATGGCTCAGAGGTTAAGGCACTTGCCTCCAGTGCCTAAGGTCTTGGGTTCAATTCCCCATTACCCACATAAGCCAGACCCACTAGGTGGTGGCCCTGGTGTGTTCTCTCTCTCTCTCTGCTTGAAAATGAATAAATAAAATATTACAAAAAAAAAAAAAAAAGATACCACTGAAGGAGGCTACCTCAGCACTGAGGAGCTAGGAGGAGGAGGATCACTGAGTTTGAGGGCCAGTCTGGGACTAGAGTGAGACTCTTCGTGGAAA
>PVHP010042539.1:0-14945 GCA_004024765.1 Zapus hudsonius
AGCCCATTTTTGTTTGTTTTTAAAACAAGGTCTCCCACAGCCTCCTGAGTTACAAGCATTCATCATCATTCTCAGCTTCTAAAAACAGCCTTTTTTGGAGGGGGGGGGAGGGCTTGAGACAAGGTTCTCATACAGGCTAGGCTAGCCTTCAACTAAAGTCACCATAGCTGAGGGTGACCATTAGAGGTGTAACGAGTGAAAACTTTCCTTTGTTCCTTTGGTATATTTCAGGAAGCCTGTTGGTGGTTGACCCAGGCTATCGTGGTGCTTCCAAGCATTTGAGGTTTAAGTGTTCCCTGTCTTATTCTTATTTATTTACTTATTTATTTCTTTATGAGAAAGTGAGAAAGAGGCAGATAGAGAGAATGGGCGCACCAGGGCCTCCAGCCACTGCAAACAAACTCTAGACACACGTGCCATCTTGTGCATCTGGCTTTATGTAGGTACTGGGGAATCAAACTCGGGTCCTTTTGCTTTGCAGGCAAACACCTCAACTGCTGAGCCATCTCTCCAGCCCCCATGTTTATTTTTTGAGATAAGGTCTCACTCTGTAGTCCAGGCTGGCCTCAAACCCATGAGCAATCCTGTGTCAGTGTCCTAGGTGATAGGATTGCAGGCTGAGCCTCCACACATGGCTTACAAGGGCATTTTTTAAAAAATATTTTATTTATTCTTTTTCAAGCAGAGAGAGAGAGAGAGCGCACCAGGGCCACCACCTTGTGGGTCTGGCTTATGTGGGTCCTGGGGAATTGAACCCGGGACCTTAGGCACTGGAGGCAAGTGCCTTAACCGCTGAGCCATCTCTCCAGCCCTACAAGGGCATTTTTATAAAAATATGTCCTCCAAAGTTAGATATTCTGTTTATCAGAAATTACTCTTGCCGGGTGTGGTGGCGCACACCTTTAATCCCAGGACTCAAGAGGCAGAGGTGGGAGGATTGCCATGAGTTCAAGGCCACCCTGAGACTACATAGTGAATTCCAGGTCAGCCTGGGCTAGAGAGAGACCCTAAAATAACAACAAAAAAAAAAAGAAAGAAATTACTCTTACAGCTAGCTACAAGAGGAATGAGAAATACTATTTGTTCCCAGTACCTAGCCTCTAATGAAGATTGGGTTTCTAGGGAAGGGAATAATAGGGATAATGGAAAGTGGGCTCCAGGGAATAGTCGGCCATAAAGGAGGGGATAGCTCCTGCCGACGAGCAAGGCAGACTCTCCAGGTCCCAGAGTGGGCAAGGCCAGGATATGAGTTGGGATTGAGGGAGAGGTACTCACTTGTCCCATCTCCTCTCCAGGCACTTCTGTGATGCAGGTGACAGCTACAGACGAGGACGATGCTGTCAGTACCTACAACGGGGTGGTTGCATACGCCATCCACAGCCAAGAACCGAAGGACCCGCACGACCTCATGTTCACTGTCCATCGGAGCACAGGCACCATCAGCGTCATCTCCAGCGGCCTGGACCGTGAGGTGAGTGGCCGTGCGGATAACACTGCCCGGCTGAGCTTGCCCAGGCTGGGCGCTGACCCACAGTAGACCCTCCTGTCCCTTCGCCAAGGTCAAGGCGGGATGGTAGGAATTTGGGTCATCTGGGGGGTGGGGGGCTGCTGCTGCATGCCACTGTCTCAGTGGCCCACTGCCAGACCGGCTCACTGATCCCCTGAGGGTGAGGAAGCAGCTGTAAAAGGCAAGCTCTCGGTATTTTCTGGATCTTTTCTCCTTTCCTTGCAGAATGGCTCACTTGATGTGCACATTGCCCACATTTGTCCCTGGTGTGTCACAAAGTGGAACTGGCTTTGCGGCTATTGGAGTTCCCTTCTGTTTCCTAATAAATATCTTTGCCCAGATCCCTGCTCTCAGCTTCTATGTGGAACAGCCACGGAGCCAGAAAGTGACTAGGCTGGCCCAGGAGAATCCTCTCCACACGTGACTCCCGTTCTTCCAGGAGAGGGGGTCTGCCAGTGTGTGCAGAGAGCACTGTGGGAGGGAAGAACGCTCATCCTGCCTCCACACCCCCTAACGCTGTGCATCCTGGAGCGCAGATGACGGATCGCTCACATTAGATTCACAGTGGACTCTCCTCTCTTGCTCCGCAGAAAGTGCCTGAGTACACACTGACCATCCAGGCCACAGACATGGACGGAGATGGCTCTACCACCACGGCAGTGGCAATAGTGGAAATCCTCGATGCCAATGACAATGCTCCTGTGTTCAAGCCCCAGAAGGTAAGGAATGTCCCTTCCTTGTCACTGGTAAAGGACTAAAATTGGTTCTTTCTCGTGAAACTCTAAAACCAACTTAAGTTGCTTTGAATTCCAATACTATCACGTACTGGCTATGTGACCTTGGGCAAATCACCCAACCTCTCTGTCAAGTTTTCTAATCCTTAAAATGGAGATAATATGTGATGGATTATATTTCAATGAAATGATCTATGTGCAGTTCTCGACACTATACTGGTAATATAAGTTCTCAATATGAAACTTTTTTTGAAACTTTAAAAAAAATTTTTTTATTTGCAAGGAGAGAGAGAAAGAGAAAGGTGGACAGAATATAGGCACACCAAGGCCTCTAGCTGCTGCAAATGAACTCCAGGTGCATGCACCACTGTGTATCTGGCTTTCTGTGGGTACTGGGGAATCGAACCCAGGTCATCAGGTTTTGCAGGCTAGTGCCTTAACCACTGAGTCATCTCTCCAGCCCTGAAACTCTTTTGAAAAATATATATTTTGAGGGATTGAGAAGATTGCTCAGTGGTTAAAGGTACTTGCTTGCCAAGCCTGATGGCCTGGGTTCAGTTCTCCAGTCCCTACATACAGCTAGATGCACAGAGTGGTGCCTGCAGCTGGGAGGCCCCTCTGTGCCTGTGTGTGCTCTGAAAACCTGCCGGAAGTTGGTGGTCCAAGAATGGGTAATGGCTGTGGGGCTTCCAGCAGTGGGATGGAGTATTCACGGGTGCCGGAGAGTAAACAGCCTGTTGGATGGCCGCTGGCCCTCCTCTGGTTATACCATGTTTCTCCCCAACAGTACGAGGCCCGGGTTCCCGAGAATGCAGTGGGCCACGAGGTGCAGCGGCTGACAGTGACTGATCTGGATGCCCCCAACACATCAGCCTGGCGAGCCACCTACCGCATCGTGGGAGGGGACGATGGGAACCATTTTACCATCACCACTCACCCCGAGAGCAACCAGGGCATCCTGACAACCATGAAGGTAAGTCTGTTTGGGTCTCAAGCAGAAACCACTGCTGGGACAGCCAGTTCTGCAGCCTACAGGACAAGAGGGTGCCACCTACCTCAGACCATTCACCAAGGATTGCGTTAGGCCATTGGCTCCCAATGCTGTCCCCTTGCTCTTGTGTTAAGAATCACTTTGTTCAGGGCTCAAGAGATGGCTCAGTGGTTAAGTTGCTTACCTATAAAGCCTAACGACCTAGGTTCAGTTCCCAGTGCCCCACATAAAGCCAGATTCACAAAGTAGCACATGTATCTGGAGTTTATTCGCAGTGGCTAGAGTTTCATTCATTCTCTCTCTCTCTCTCTCTCTCTCTCTCCCCCTCCCTCCCTCCTTGTCGCTCTTCTCCCCTCCATCCTCCTTGTCTCTCTCTGCTTGCAAATGAATAAATAAATTCCTTTGTTCAAACTAAACCTTACCAGGGCCCAATCCATAAGCAGGTAAGGATTTCTGGTGTAACTGAAGCAATGAGAGGCACTCCAGCTTTGAGTACTGTATCCAGAGGCTGCCTCCAGAGCACCTCCCACAGAGCATCTTGATTTGATTGGAGTCATGTTCATTTTGTGTTTATTCTATGACACTCATCTAGGGGCTTGGATGGTGGAAGCTTTAAAGACTTAATAGGTATGTCCTTTTTTCTCAAAAACTGTTTTTGGGTGAGAGGAACTTGAGGTGTAGCTCAGTGGTAGTATGCATACTATTCACATGCAAGGTTCCAAGTTCAGCTTCCCCCAAGTATTATTATTTTATCTTTTTCAGACAAGGTTGGGGGAGTTGTTTGCTTGCTTAGTTGGTTGGTTAATTTGTTTTTTAGGGGGCACTGGGAACTAGATCCAGGGCCTTGAGCATGCTAAGCAAGTATTCTACCACTGAATTACATCTCAACCCATCTTTCCCCCCTCCCATTTTTTTAAACTTTTGTGAATTTTTTTGTGCAAATATTTTATTTTTTTATTTATCTGAGAGAGAGAGAGAGAGAGAGAGAGAGAGAGAGAGAGAGAGAGAGAGAGAGAGAGAGAGAGGGAGGATGAGAGGATGGGCACACCAGGGCATCCAGTCACTCCAGACCATGGGCCACCTTGTGCATCTGGCTTTACATGTGTACTAGGGAACTGAACTCAGGTCCTTCTGCTTTATAGACAAGCACCTTAACTGCTAAGCCATCTCTCCAGCCCCTTGTGAATTTTTTTAAATCAGCATGTATGACATAGATTGGGTCTAAAAGTTTGAAAACCAGATGCGTTGACACATATCTGTAAACACAGTACATGAGTAGCAAGGGGATCTGGAGTTCAAGGTCATCCTCAGCTACATAGAGAGTTTGAGACTACACTCAGGAGGCAGAGATAAGAGGATCACTGTGAGCTTGAGGCCAGCTTGAGACTAAAGAATGAGTGCCAGGTCAGCTTGGGGCTCAAAAAAAAAATAGGCACTGGAATGACTCAGTGGGTAGAATCACTTTGGGTACCAAGTCTGGATTCCCAAAACCCCCACATAAAAGCTGGGTGCAGTAGTGAGCATCTGAAATCCCAGCCCTACTATGGCCATGGGAGATGGAGACAAGAGAATATATCAAAAGCTTGCAGGTCAGCTAACCTGGCCTGTACAACAGTGAACAACAGAGACCTGATACAACTCAGGTAGGAGGAAATGACCTACACTTACATGCTGTGGTGTGCATATGCCAACACACATACACTGGGGAATTGAACTTGGGCCACCAGGCTTTTTAAGCAAGTACCTTTAACCACTGAGCAATCTCCCCCCAAAAAGCAGCTTTTAAAGACTGAGAGTCCTTGTGGTGAGATAAGCCTGCAATACCAGCATTCAGAAGGCAGAGGCAGGAAGATTGCTATAAATTTAAGGCTAGCAAGGTTCACATATCAAGAGCCTGTTTCAAAAAAAAAAAGAACTGGGGCTGGAGAGATGGCATAGTGATTAAAGTGCTTGCCTATAAAGCAGAAAGACACAAGTTCCATTCCCCAGTACCCACCTAAAGCCAGATACACAAAGTGGCACATGTGTCTGGAGTTCCTTTGCAGCGGCTGGAGGCTCTGGCTTACCCATTCTCTTTCTGTGTCTGCCTTTTTTCCCTCCCTCACTCTTCCTCAAATAAATAAATAATTGTTTTAAAAACTGGGTCAGAAGCCGGGCATGGTGGCACATGCCTTTAATCCCATCACTTGGAAGGCAGAGGTAGGAGGATCGCCGTGAGTTCAAGGCCACCCTGAGACTACATAGTGAATTCCAGGTCAGCCTGGACTAAAGTGAGACCCTACCTCGAAAAACAAAACAAAAAAAAAAAAAAATGGGTCAGTGGAGATAGATCAGTTGGTAAAAATGTTTGCCTTATATGCATGAGGAGCTGAGCATGATCCTCAGAACCCATGTAAAATCAGCCAGGCATGGTGGTGTGCGCCTGTAATCTAAGCACTGTGGAGGCAGAAACAGACAGGCTCCTGAGCTCACTGAACAGTCAGTCTAGCTGAGTTCCAAGTCAGTGAGACACTGTCTCAAAAAAAGGCACAAAAGACATAGGAGGATCGCTGTTTGAGGCCAGCCCCCACTACAGAGCAAGTTCCAAGTCAGCCTGAGATAGAGTGAGACCCTACCTCAAAAGAAGGGGGGAGGGCACAAAAGGTGGTCAGTTCCTGAGAAACGACACCAAAAGTTGGCTAGACTTCACACACACAAATATGTGTATACACATACAAATAATTTATAAGTTCTGTCTCAAATACAGTGTTTTCTTTTTGGGACAAATTCATTGTAATGCCATTCTTGCATTGTGAAGTGAAGTTCATATGTAATAATATAACTTAGCTAACTCATAATATCTAGGAAAATAGGACGGAATGTGACTGGTAGAATGCTTGCCTAGTATGTTCAAATCCTAATACCACAAAAGGAGAAGAATTAAAACAGAATGTCCTATTATAATATAAAGGAGAATTTACAGGAAAAGTTACTGGATATAAGTTTTTGTATGTGTGTATGGTGCCACAGCACACATCAGGATGTCACTCCTTGCCTCCTACCGTGTTCGAGAGGGTCTTTGTTTACCACTGCAAACACCAGTCTAGCTGGCCTGCTGGCTTCGAGCTTCTGACTACAACCTCTCATTGCCATAGGCATTTGGGGGTTACAGATACATGTGTCTCCCTTCTTTTGCATGGGTCTGGGGATCTGACCTCCGGACATCAGGCTTGCATGGCAAGCGCTTTTAACCACTGAACTGTCTCCTCAGTTCCAGATAGAAAACGTTGGGGTTTTTTGTTTTGTTTTGTTTTGGTTTTTCGAGATAGGGTCTCACTCTAGTTCAGGCTGACCTGGAATTCACTGTGTAGTCTCAGGGTGGCCTTTAACTCATGGTGATCCTCCTACCTCTGCCTCCCGAGTGCTGGGATTAAAGGCATCCGCCACCACACCTGGCTAGAAAATGTTTTGAGAGCCTGATATGGTGGTGAACACCTTTGATCCCAGTACTTGGAAGGCTAAGGTAGAAGGATTGATATGAGTTTGAGGCTAGCCTGGGGCTACAGAGTGAGTTCCAAGTCAGCCTGAACTAGAGTGAGACCCTGGCTCATAAAAAAAAATAAATGTTGGGCTGGAGAGATGGCTCAGCGGTGAAGGCACTTGCCTCCAGTGCCTAAGGCCCTGGGTTCAATTCCCCAGAACCCATGTAAGCCAGACCCACAAGGTGGTGGCCCGGGTGCATTCTCTCTCTCTCTCTCTCTCTCTCTCTCTCTCTCTCTCTCTCTCTCTCTCTCTCTCTCTCTCTCTGTCTTGAAAATGAATAAATAATTTATTAAAAAAATAAAATAAAATAAATAAATAAAATAATAAATGTTTTGATTTATAAATTTTTGGGCAAAGCTATAATCAAAACATAGTGGAAGCCGGGTGTGGTGGCGCATGCCTTTAATCCCAGCAGTCGGGAGGCAGAGGTAGGATGATAGCTGTGAGTTCAAGACCAGCCTTAGACTCCAGTGAATTCTAGATGAGCCTGAGCTAGAGTGAGACCCTACCTCGAAAAACAAAACATAGTGGAGTCAGTTCCTTGCATCTTTGTAGAGCATTCCAAATACAGTGGATAGTGTGTGTCGTCCTGGAGATGCATTACCACAACTGGTATTTAGAACATGGATAAACAACCCCTGGAAACATCCTGAACAAATTAACTTACAAGCTCTCTTTAGAAGTTGCATTCCTAGAGAATTCAATATATATTAAAACCATACCAAAAACTTGGTCTATAT
Source organism: Zapus hudsonius (assembly GCA_004024765.1). Lineage (NCBI taxonomy): Eukaryota > Metazoa > Chordata > Mammalia > Rodentia > Dipodidae > Zapus > Zapus hudsonius. The sequence goes on from PVHP010042539.1 coordinate 7,495, forward strand.
GTAACATGTAAAACATGTTCTTGGCTCTAATTATAAGCAGGTTTTTTGCACTGTATGAATGTCCTAGGGTCCATTGGCAAGTCACATGGGATATGGGATCAATTCTTTGTCCATGACATTGTGGGACACAGTATCCCTACCCCCAGCCTACAGATGCCACAGGTACCCCTAGTCATGATAACTAAGGTGCCTCTAACACACCCCTTGAGAGGGCATCACCACCCTATTGGAAACCAGTGTTCCAGGCCTCAGTGGATGTCCACTCAAGAGAAAGACTTTTTGGGAGGCAGACAGCAAGGGTTGTTACTGGTCAGGGCGCTTCTGATGCCCACAGGCTCCTCCCGAAAGGCTAGTTCAGTGTCGCCTTCTCTCCTAGGGCTTGGATTTTGAGGCTCAAAACCAGCACACCCTGTACATAGAAGTGACCAATGAGGCTCCCTTTGTGGTGAAGCTCCCAACTGCCACAGCCACTGTGGTGGTCCATGTGGAAGATGTGAATGAGGCCCCTGTGTTTGTCCCTCCCTCCAAAGTCACCGAGGTCCAGGAAGGTATCTCCAATGGAGAACTTGTCTGTGTCTACACTGCACAGGATCCTGACAAGGAGAATCAGAAGATCAGGTATGGGGACTGGGTTCCAGATCTGCCAAGTGCTTGGGGGACACTTGGGTGAGTTGTTGCAATCACCATAAATCTTGTTTAATATTGTGATCAGCACCCTGGCACCAGATCTCTCCTTCCTTCCTAGCGTGCTAGAGGCTAAAGGCTGAATAGGAGTCAGGGGCCAGCCATATCCTTCTGAACTCACATTTCCCCGCTGGGCTCCTCACCTGCTGCTTTCTAACGACATGTGGTCCTGCTTAGGAGCCCAGACACCATCTGCAGCTGGCCAGAAGAGGCTCTGAATGGTGACGCCAGAAGTCTCCATATGCTGATCTAACTTGTCTCAACTCTCTCTGTCCAGCTACCACATCCTGAGAGACCCAGCAGGCTGGCTAGCGATGGACCCAGACAGCGGGCAGATCACTGCGGCGGGCACCTTAGACCGTGAGGATGAGCGCTTTGTGAAGAACAACATCTACGAAGTCATGGTCTTGGCCACGGACAATGGTGGGATTTCTCCCAGCCCTTCCACAATGTCTGTGACAGGACACAGCACATTCCCTCTCCACTAGAGGGTGGTGGGGCAGAAGGGATCAGCAAACCAGTCTGGAGTTCAAGGACTCCTTGGTGACTGGCTGTGATCTCCATTTATCTAAATCCTATGAGTCGGTAAAGGCCTAAAGACTCACTTTTCAACTTATGTTCTTATTCACTGAACTCTGAACTGGCCTATCAGTGTCCCACTATGGTGGATTGTTAGGGACAGCCTGGAAAGTACCATGACTGATGGGCGATGTAGGACCAGAACCAAGGGGATGATGATAGAGTGCCGGGTCTGCTGGACTCATCCCCAACCAAGGCCTGAGGCAGGTTCCCAGAAGCTTCTCAGCAAGCTCTAAACTAGCCGCAGGGACGCCTAGGTTTCCCCCATTATAGATTCCAGTGGCTGCAGCTGTCCTGTGATTCACTAATAATGTCTGCTGTAGACAGAAATTAGAATGATGGCTTCAGAGCCATGCATTTACCATTGCAAGTTTGAAATACAGGGAGGCTAGGGCGTAAAGGGGCTTAAGGGGTTAGAGCTGGGTGGCAAACAGGAGCCTCTTGGAAGATGGCTGAGTAGGTCTTAGGGGAGCGGAACATTGGTTCATTCACTGACCAAGGGCGGAGGCTAAAAAGAGATCTGTTTGTGTAATTGTGAACAGGAAGCCCTCCTACCACTGGCACCGGGACCCTCCTGCTAACACTTACCGACATCAACGACCACGGTCCGGTCCCTGAGCCCCGTCACATCACCATCTGCAACCAAAGTCCCGTTCCACAAGTGTTGAACATCACGGACAAGGACCTGTCCCCACATTCTTCCCCTTTCCAGGCCCAACTGGCACATGACTCGGGCATCTACTGGATGGCAGAGGTCAATGAAAAAGGTAACTGAGTGGTGGGAGCTAGCCATGTCTGTCCTGCCCTGTACTGGGACTCCCACACATTCCTCTTCTAGCATCTGAGCCACAGCTAACCTCTTCAACAATGACCACCAAGTGTTACTTGCTAATATAAGCATTGAAATTCCTCAGGAGTTTTAAAGGACATTTCTTTTTTTAAGGTAGGGTCTCACCCTTGTCCAGGATGACCTGAAACTCACTCTGTAGTCCTAGGCTGGCCTCGAGCTCACAGTGGTCCTCCTACCTCTTGCCTTCCGTGTGCTGCAGTTAAAAGCACACGCCACTACACCCAGCCTTAAAGGACATTTCTGACCCATCCAACCCTCCTGAAAAATGGTAAAACCAGGCCAGGGAGATGGCTGAGTGGTTATAGGTACTTGCCCCACTAACCTGTGGATCAGAGTTTGAATCCACAGCTCCCATGTAAACCTAGATGCAAAAGTGGTGCATGTGGCTGTAATCCCAATGCACCAAAGGTAATGGGAATCAAGGGAGAATCCCAAAACTCATTGGCTCAGCTATCCTGGCCTTCTCAGTGGCAAAACAATAAGAAGTACCCTGTCTCACAATGGAAGCAGAGAGCAGATACTCAAGGGCATCCTCTGACCTCCACACACACACACACACACACACACACACACACACACACACACACACACACACACACGCACTGTGGCATGCTTGCACCCATATACAAATCATACACATTCTCTCTCTCTCTCTCTCGCCTTCTCTTGCTCTCTCACTCGCTCCTTCCCTCCCTCTCTCATATACTCACACATTTAAAAAAATGGCTAAACCAAGGCTCAGAGAGAGCGTGACTTGCCCAACAGCTCAGCGAGTCAGGACTCTAGCAGAGGATTACGCAGATACTCCCTAAGCGAGCTAACTGTACAGACATACCTCACATGCTTCCCCAGCCATCCTAAGTACTTGCAGCAGCCCTGTGAAGAAGTGCTGTTCTTACACTTTATAGGTGGAAAAACCAAGATTTTTTTTTTTTTCTGTGCTAAGAATTGGATCCACACCCTTGTGCTTGGTAGTCAAGCACCCCACCCACCTCTGAGCCACACCCCAGGCCCTAGAAGCTTAAATATCTTGCTTTATAGGCCTTGTAGCTAGAAAATGCTGGCACCCGGCTGAGGGGAAGCTCAGTGGTACAGCCCCTGCCTCGCATGCACAAAGCCTTGGTTCAACCCAGAGCACCACAAAGAGAGGGTGTGGGAGAAGGGAAAGGTATTGAACCCTGGCAGTATGCAAGCTGCTTTTTTCTTTCTTTCTTTAATATTCCTACCAAGGTCTAAAGTTGAGTTTTCATCCCTATGTGTGGATAAAAACAAGGCTTTGAAGGCTAAATAGCATGTCCAGGGGTGTATAGCAGATGAGAGGAAGTGAAAGCCAGCCTTCGGCTCTATTCCTGCCACTTCCCTGTCTTGCCTCTCCACTCCAGCAGCTCAGAGGTACTTGGCCTTCAGGATTCTCCAGTTGTCACACAGACCAGAGGGGAGTCTTATTCTCTGTGATTCTCCCAGCAAGTGGAGGACCCCAGGATGCATGAGCAACCCCCGAGTGCCAGCAGGCCTCTAGAGAAGTTCTGCTTCCCCTTGGCTTACTTCATTCTCTCTTCTTGGGGCTGAGATCCACCTGGAAGGAAATGGAGACTCAGTATGTTCAGGTCCTGCCCCAGATAAACCACATACCCAGTTTCTGTTATTGCCACTAAACCCAGCTCAGCAGGACTTGGAAAATCTGCTTCAAAAACCCACATCAAGCCAGACATGGTGGCTTTAATCCCAGCACTCAGCAGGCAGAGGTAGTAGGATTAGCGTGACTATAGAGTGAATTCCAGCTCAGCATGGGCTAGAGCAAGACCCTACCTTGAAAAACCAAAAAATAAAAATATATTTTTAAATTTATTAAAATTTAAAAGCCCCATATCATCTCATTTTTTGTGAGCAGTTGTATCCAGCTTTTTTTTTGGGGGGGGGGAGCCCACATTAATCTCCTCTCATCCTCTTGTGACTCAGAACATGTAAGAACTTGAACTTTAGAGACAGAATACTTAGGTTCAAGAACCAATCCTTCCACTTACTATCCACCAACTCAGCAACTGGGCAACTTAGTGAACTTCCCTTTGTCTCAGTTTCCATCTTGCAGGATGGAATCCATATTTGTGCCCACTTCCATGTGGAGATTAAACAAATGATTGCATGAAGGCATCTTTTTTTTAAATATTTTATTTTATTTTTAATTTTTATTCATTTTCAAGCAGAGAGAGAGAGAGAGAGAGAGAGAGAACACCAGGGCCACCACCTTGTGGGTCTGGCTTATGTGGGTCCTAGGGAATTGAACCCAGGGCCTTAGGCACTGGAGACAAGTGCCTAAACTGCTGAGCCATCTCTCCAGCCCTGCATGAAGGCATCTTGTTAGCATCAGTAACATGAGCAGTCATATTGGATAGGGGGCAAAACAAGGTCTCACTATGTAGCCAAGGCTGACCTTGAACTTGCCATCCTCCTGCCTCAGTCGTCCAAGTGCTGGGATTACAGGTGTGGCATAAAGAGCCATCACAGATCTGGCTCTATGGAAGCCTGATTATATGGCTGACTTCCTGACATAGTATTTATATCTGAGTCTTGATTTTGAATAATTTTTTTTCTTTTTTCTCTTATCCTTTCCCCACCCCTCCACTGAGTCACTTCTTTCCAACTAGTTTCTCTTCTATTTTGGGGTCATCATGCTTTCCCTCCTGTTAGGCAGGTGTTGCGGTCAGTATTCTAGTTGCTGCACAAAAAGAACCCAAGCAAAAGCGGCTTGTGGAAGAATGGGTTTATTTGGCTTACGGACTCGAGGGGAGACTCCATTCTGGCAGGGAAAACGATGGCATGAGCAGAGGGCTGGACATCACCTCTGCCACAGCACTGCAAACAGCGGCAGGAAGGTGTGCCAAATACTGGCAAGGGGGGCCGGCTTATAACCCCCATGAGCCTGCCCCAACAACACAACTCTAGCGAGGTTCTAATTCCCGAATTGCCATCAACTGAGGATTGATCTATCAGAACACATTCGTTTGTGGGGGACACCTGGATCAAACCATGACAGCAAGTCTTGTGTGGGAGAATATTCTGGAGGATGTTGAATGCAATGGCCACTTTGTGTCTGGAAGACAGTTTTACAAAGCATTCTTCCCTGTCCTTTGGCTCTTCCATTCTTTCCATCGCCTCTTCCCTCTGAGCCTTGGAGCGTGTGATAGAGATTTCTCACTTAGTGCTGAACAAACACTCCACTGTCACTTCTCAGCACTTTGATTGAATCACCCCAGTGGTCACCACTGTCTGAAAAGAGAAACTTCTCTCACCAAAACTGAGTGGCATTAATATATGGCTAAGTATTTGGATAGCAGTTTGGTGGGTATAATATATCCGTTTAGCCAGACAACAGTAGTAGTTCCCCTCCCCTGGGGCTAATGACCTCTCCAGTCATAGGTTTTCGATTCGGTTTTCAGTACCAGGCAGGAATTGGCCTCCAGTGGAGCAGGCCTCAAAACCATTCAGAGAGTGGTTGGTTTCCCCTGTAACAGACACACCATCGTTGCACTGTTTGGTACATTTGGCCTAGCTGGCCAGCCATAAAGCTTCAGGGTCCACTGCTGGTTAAGACTGTTGATGACTTCTCCCCTCCCTTGCCCCCCAACAGGCTGCATAACTTTTTCTAGCATTGTGACAGCTGGTCAACAGGGAGGAGGTTTCCAGCTCAGCTTCAACTTGATTTCTCAGTGACCTGCAGCCCAGCATGTGGGGTCTTCAGCAATAGGATCTTACCATCTAGTTCTGCTGGGCAACCAAGAGCCTTGGCAATGGCCTGTAATGTTTTGGGGGCTCAGGAACCTCCCTGACAACTCATTGGAAGGTATCCCATCCCAGTGCTTAAATTTTCTTATAACAATATGACTTCTAGGCACAGTATTATCTATTCCTACAGGGTACTTCTCCCTAAACTTTCTATCTCTCTCTCCATATATATAAATATATATATACATAAATATAAATATAGCTAGCAAAGAAAAAAGTTTCCAAATGACATATTCATAACATCTTTAATTTTAATTAACCCTCCTCCCAGCCGCTCCTCTCCTCACCCCATCCCTTGCATCCATACTTCTTATTTGACCCTGTTCTAGTTATTTAACTCTCTTAGCTTTAATTTCTGCTTTTGTAAAATAATGATTGATAACAGTAGCCACCTCTAGTGGAGGTTAGGGTGTGGCCTGACACGTAGTAACTGTTTTATTTTGTTACAGTTACACCTTTAGTAACAACAGTTGAGAAGCTAGACCTGGGGCATGATGGGAGTGTTGGTGACACAGTGGATGTTGGCCTCTCCACACAGTAGGCCCCGTGCTCAGTCTTCAGGCTGGTCTGCCTGACATTGCTAAATGACAGCTAGCTGAATTTTGCCTCTGGCCTTTGTCCGAGAGTGTACAGAATTCTTTTAACCGCAAAAGACTTGAGGTCAGTACTGAAATAGGCCAACAAGCCTTGGGGAGGGTGAATAGGCAGAAATAGACATTTGCGACCTGCCCCATCATCTGGGGCAGAGGGGATGTTGCAACCTGAGGGAAGATCCTTCAAGGTAAAATACTCCACCTAGATTAACAGCAGCCCTCAAGAGAAGCCAAAGGCTTTTCATTGGTCATACATTTCTCACCAACAAACACATCCCTCTTCTTCCCACTCTAGGGAGACTGAGTGGCACCCTTGGTACAGGCCATGCTAGACCTCACACAAGCTCTGTGCTTAACCTGCCACTTCCCCGGGGCTTTGAAGGCCAGTTAGCTCAAAATTGAGCCATTTGTGGCTTGTGAACAGTCATGAACGCTGGGCACTTGGTCAGCATTCTATTTGATATGCCCAGGCACAGTATTTGGGGTGGGGGTTGAGGTAGGGTCTCACTCTAGCCCAGGCTGACCCAGAATTCACAGTAATCCTCCTACCTCTGCCTCCCAAGTGATGGGAGTCAAGGTGTGTACTACCACGCCCAGCCACAATACCTTTAATCTACCCAAGGGCAGGCACACTTGGATTTCGAATCATTAAATGCTTACTTGAAAATATAGGTGTTTTGGGCTGGAAAGATTGCTAAGTGGTTAAGGTGCTTGCCTGCAAAGCCTAAGGACCCAAGTTTGATTTCCCCAGTACCCATGTATAAAGCCAGATACACAAGATAATGCATGCATCTAGAATTTTTTTTTTTTTTTTGGTTTTTCGAGGTAGGGTCTCACTCTAGTCCAGGCTGACCTGGAATTCACTATGTAGTCTCAGGCTGGCCTTGAACTCACGACGATCCTCCTACCTCTGCCTCCCAAGTGCTGGGATTAAAGGCATGCGCCACCACACCCGGCTTGCA
>PVHP010042540.1:0-14930 GCA_004024765.1 Zapus hudsonius
CAAACAAACAACTCCAGAGTACTGGGAGTTCCCTTGAAATAAGGAGCCAACAAAGATATGATATCCCATCCCTGCACATCTTCTCCTTTCACATCCTCCTATAATCGTCTGCAATAATTCTTCCTCTTACTCAGTCCTAATAAATGTCCATCCTTAGTTCTATAAGATAATGATATCCAGCACTTCCAGGAATATTATCAAGCTGTTACATTCTGAGTCAATTTTGCATACAATAATGATGTATTTTCTGTATGGTTCAGCTGGATTATTATGACACTTGATAACTCATTCATCCTGAGGAGTAAACAAACTTAGTTTGTGATGTTTATTTAGTTCGTTCTTATCACACATCTTGATTTTTTTTTTTTTTTGCTTGTTTTTTCAAGGTTTTTCGAGGTAGGGTCTCGCTCTAGTCCAGGCTGACCTGGAATTCACTATGTAGTCTCAGGGTGGCCTTGAACTCATGGTGATCCTCCTACCTCTGCCTCCCAAATGCTGGGATTAAAGGCGTGTGCCACCATGCCCGGCTCCACATCTTGATTTTTAAGGATATCTCAGAGTTGGTCCAAATACAATGTTCCAAAAAATAGAGAGTAATCTAATCTAAAGCATGTATTTTATTTATTTGTGGAGTGTGGGGGGGTACACATGGCATGCCAGGGCCTCTTGCTGCAGCAATCAGATGCCTGTACAGCTTTACCTAGATGGCTGGGGAACTGAACCTGGGCCAGTAGGCCCCACAAGCAAATGCCTTCAACTGCTGAGCCATCTCTCCAGCCTTGTATTTTATTTCTTCATCATGGCTTGCAGTGAAAGTATTAGCTTTAATCAGTTCCCTCCCTGGGAAACATCATTGAGAGAAACATCATTGTTTGCTTCTGTATGCTTACCAACATAGAGAACTTCCTCTAGTTATGTATATATACTTGGTTGTTTCTGATGTGTCATTAAACATGGATACTGCCATGTCTGAAAAGCTATCAGGTTTCCTCAGGGCACGCACAGTAAATGGCCCTTCATAAACACCCAACCCTGATTCTGATAAGGAAAAGGTGAAGGTCCAGCTCTCTTTGACACACTGTATTTCCTTCTAAGTCACAATACTCTCTGGAATCATCTGTTTCTTCTCCATTGGCTCAAAGGACACTGCATGCATCTTTTAAATTTTTAACAGAATCTTCCTGAGGCCCAGGCAAGCCTCAAACTCATGGTCCTTCCTGCCTCAACTTCCCAAATGCTGGGATTACATGGGCTGTCATGCCCACTGACGCTGTGTCCTTTTTGCAGTGTTGAAAGTAAACATTTAGTAATGATGGTGACTCAACCAACTCAGTTGTTATAGAGGTAAACCAAGTCATCAGTAGCCCATAGACTACCATATACTCCTAGAGAGAGCACTTCTCCCTGTACAGGTTGTTAGAACCATGGCATTCTGCAGAACAGGCCCCTAATTTTCACATCAGCTCTCCAAAATTCCCACAGTTTAAGCTGATTTTCCATCTTCCTCCAGCAGCTCCTCAGGCTGTTGCAATCATTCACATGGTGCTAATATCATGGTGTCAAGTATTCCTATTTGCCTCGGGCACTCCCAGAAGAACAAGCCATCTAAAACACCCAGTATCACCACAGGATACTCATCCTGGTGTCCCTGAGTCCCTCCTCTAATCTGATCAAAACTCTCTATTTGTCAGGCATGGTGGTGCAGGACTTTAATCCCAGCACTGGGGAGGCAGAGGTAGGAGGATGGCTGTGAGTTTCAGGCCACCCTGAGACTACATAGTGAATTCCAAGTTCAGCCTGATCAAAATTCTCTATTTGCTGGGTGGGATGGGGCATGTCTTTAATCCCAACACTTGGGAGGCAGAGGTAGGAGGATCACTGTGAGTTTGAGGACTTCTTGGGCTTCAGAGTGAGCTCCAGGTCAGTCTGGGCTACAGTGAATAAGATTCTGCCTCAAAATAACTCAAACCAAACAAAATAGAGCTCTAGGTCAGCCAGAGCTACATAGTAAGACCCCATTTAAACAAATATTATAAAATGCCACTGTGGCTCAGTGATAGAGCATTTCCCAAGCATCTGTGAAATTCTTGGTATGATCTCCAGCACTGCAAAAAGTAAAACAATATGTTATTAGAAAAATTTTCAGTGTCAGGAGTGGGATACCTTCTGGCAAGATGTTGGCCAGGGAGGTTCCTGAGGCCACAAAAACATTATAGACTATTGCCAAGGCTCTTGGTTGCTCAACAGAACTAGATGGTAAGACCCTATTGTTAAAGACCGACACATGCTTGGGATGCAGATCACTAAGATATCAAGCTGGAGCTGGCTGGAAGCCTCCTCTCTGTTGATTGGCTGTCAGAATGCTGGAAAGAGCTATGTAGCCTGTGGGAGGAGAAAAGTCACCAACAGCCTTAACCAGCAGTGGACACTGTGAGCCAGCCAGGCCAAATGTACCAACTAATACAATGGTGGCATATTTGTTATGGGAGAAACCAAGTGCTCTCTGATTGGACTTGAGGCCTCCTCCACGAGAGGGAATTCAGGCCTGGTATTGAAAACCTAATGAAAAGCCTGTGGTTGGGGAGGTCATAAACCCTATTACTGTTGTCTGGTTAAATGAATATATTATGCCCACTATGCTGTCCTCTAAAACACTTGTGTTTATGCCCATATATCATTGCTACTCTCTCTCTCTCTCTCTGTCTCTCTCTCTCTCTCTCTCTCTCTCTCTTTGTTTTTTGTTTTTTAAGGTAGGTCCCAGGTGGACCTAGAATTCACTATGTAGTCTTAGGGTGGCCTCAAACTCAAGGCAATCCTCCCATATCTCCTTCTTGAGTGCTAGGATTAAAGATGTACAACACCATGCCCAGCTTCTCACTTCTGGTTAGAGAAGCTTCTCTTTCCAGATGGTGTTAACCACTGGGGTGACTCAAAATTCATAAAGATGCTAAGAAGTGACAGTGGACTGATATCTCTGTCACACATTCCAAGGCTCGGGGACCCTTGTGTAAGAGGTATTAGAAGGCAGAAGAGGTCAGCCTGGGCTAGAGTGAGACCCTACCTTGAAAAACAAAACATAAACAAAAAGAATGTAAGAACCAAAGGAAGGGAAAGTGGCCTTGATAGCCATGACCTCACAGTGACTGATGCTACCTACACAAGACCTACATAATAGGAAAAAAAATACAAAAAACCGATGGCATCAAAATAGAAGAGACTACCTGGAAAGAAGAAGTGATTCAGTGGAGAGGGAATTTTGGAGGAGGAAAGGGGGGTATTGGGAAGGGATTACGGTCATGACATAGTCTCTATGTTTATGGAAATTATCAATAAAAAGTTAAAATAGGGCTGGAGAGATGGTTCAGCAGTTAAGGTGATTGCCTGCAAAACCTAATGACCTGGGTTCAATTCCCCAGTGCCCACATAAAGCCAGATACACAAACTGGTGCATGCATCTGGAGTTTGCAGCAGCTAGAGGCCCTGGTGTACCCATTTGTGCATCTCTCTTTCTCTCTCTGTCTCTCCCTCCTCTCTCTGTGCAAATAAATATCTTTTTAAAAAGTTAAAATATTTTTATTTGAGAGGAGAGTATGTGGCTATGACAGTAGGCTTTACAAACAAGTGCCTTGAACCACTGAACCATCTCCCCAGCCAAAAATAACATTTAAGACATTTTTTTTCCCTTGTACTGGGGATTGAACCTTAGGGTCCTGCACATGCTAGGCAAAGGCCTTACCACTGAGCTATTTTCTCAGCCCCCAATACTTATTTCAATAGTTATTAAAAGCTTCAGGTGAGCATGGTGGCTCATGCCTTTAATCCCAGCACTTGGGAGGCAGAGGTAGGAGGACTGCTGTGAGTTAGAGGTCAGGTTCCAGGGACTACAGAGTGAGATCCAGGTTAGCCTGGGTTACAGTGAGACCCTACCTTGAGAAAACAAAAACCAACAAAAAGCTTCTGGGTTTTTTTTTTTGTTTGTTTGTTTGTTTTTTTCCAGGTAGGGTCTCGCTCTAGCCCAGGCTGACCTGGAATTCACTATGTAGTCTCAGGGTGGCCTTGAACTCACAGAGATCCTCCTTCCTACCTCTGCTTTTTTTTTTATTACAGTTAATTTTAGGCTTTAATAACTATGATTTGAATTCATTTTCACTGAAATAAACTATCCTTTGTTTCTACAAACCCCCTAAAATGTCAAAGAAAATGTTTTCAGTAAAATTGTTCTTTAACATATTAATCAAAATGAAAGCACTTTGGGTTCCTAGTAGGTGGCTCCGGGTGGAACGTTTTTTAAAACTTTAGGGGAGAGAGAGAGAGAGAGAGAGAGAGAGAGAGAGAGAGAGAGAGAGAGAGAGAGAGAGAATACATAATTAGCATCCCCAACCAGGGAGAAATTAGAGCCCCTGCACCCAGGGTTTCTCTCTAGCCCAGGCTGACCTGGAATTGAATATGCAGTCTCAGGGAGGCCTTGAACTCACATCGATCCTCCTACCTCTGCCTCCCTAGTGCTGGGATTAAAGGATGTACTACCATGCTCAGATAACTGTACTTCTTTGAAACTAGACAAAAGCAAAAATTTAGCTGGACATACATGGTGGTATGTGGAAACACCTGTGCCAACGGGAGACAAAGCCAGAGGAGAATGGAGGATTTATTGAACTAGAAGGCCAAGCATGGGTCACCCCCAAAAGGCACTGGCCTGGTGTCCTGGGTGGCAGGGGGGTTTAGTTCCGTTACAGCGATGTGTATGTGACAACAAGCATGTAGGTTAACAAACAAAACACAAGAATGCAGCAGCTCCCAGCAAACAGGCTCACGGTGGGTTCTTGGGAGACGCAGATAACCGTGAACAGAGGAATGGCAGCAAGCGCTTTCATCCTCTGTTCTCTTGTCTAAGACTTTGCTGGGTTTAAACCTCAAAAGCGCTGCATCTCGGCTTCAGTCATTTTCCAATTTTTAATGATATTCTCTTAATACCAGCACTCGGAGTTTGAGGCCAGCCTGGAACTGCAGTGAATCCCAGGTTCACTGGGCTCCAGTGAGACCCGACCTCGAAAAAGCAAACGAACCGCCGGGCAAAGCTCGAAGGAACGTTCGTGCGCGCGCGCGCGCTGGTTTTCGGGGGTTCTGGATTTGTTGGCCCTTCTCTTCGGCCGGTCTCTCCCCGACACCAAGTCTCGGCGGCTTCACAGTCGCTCCTCCCGGCAGCCGTCCCCGGACGCCCGAGGGGGCCGCGCGCCCCTGGCAGCGGGCGCCCTCCAGGCCGGCCCGGAGGGAAGCCGCCCGCCCGCCCGCCCGCCCGCCGCGCGCCGCCCTCGCGGGTGACTCACCGCCGCCCGCGCCGCCAGGTGAGCCCGGGAGGGGCCGAGGGGCGGGGCCGCCAGGTCTGCAGGTCGGCGCCGCTCCCCGCCGCGCCCCGAGCGGCCGTCCCTCGGCGACTTCGCAGCGCTCGCGGCCGTCCGCGGATTCCCGTGCCGCCGGCCCTCGGCCCTCGGCCCTCCAGCGCAGCATGGCGCGCCCCCAGGCCCTGGTGCTCGGGCTGCTGTTCGTGGCGACGAGCGCCGCCGTGGCCGCAGATCCGAAAGGTGAGGCGCAGGCTTGAGCGGAGCTGCGAGACCGGGCCGGACGGGCCGGGAGGGCGGTCTCCGGCCCTGGGGAAGGGTCGGGGGTGGGGGCCGACCGGCCTCGCGCCTCCCGCCCGAGGCCCGACGGCGCGGGCCGCCGCTCCCGGAGGCGGCGGAGGCGTCCCGAGGCGCAGCCCCCTTCGTCCGTCGGGCCAGGGCGGGGCCGGGGGAGCGGGGCGCTACTCTGGGGGTCCCGGGGCTACAAAGCCGGCCCCTCCCATTCCCGCCGGCTCCACTGGGGAGTCCGCGTCCCAGACCGGTCGGGACCGGGATCGGGCTTTCCCTTGCGACCCGCCAAGTCTGCGCTCCTAGGGCGCCTGCGACTGTGCCCGGATGTGGGCCTTGGGCGGGGAAGAGCCGGGAGCGGCCGCTGTGCACCTGCGCGGCAGGCGGGCCTCGCGGGCTTCCCTACCTTTGTAGGAATAATGGGGAAGGCCGTGTTTGATGTCGGGGAGACGGAAACAAAGGCAACTGTGAAGAGTTAAAAAAAGGCTCGTCAGAGAAAGAAAAACCTCATAATGTTGTCACAGAGTTTCGTAATTGAAAGTTATGTGTATTTCTCTTTTAGACATTTCTCTAAACAGCGCCCTAAACGGAAACGTGTATTTAGATTGTGATTTACCGTCCAGAGTTTTCCATTTCCTTTAGTCTTTAAAAACCCATTTATATGGTGACCCAAGGATCAGATCTGTAGAGTAAAAGGTCTTGCTTTAAATATTGAACACACCAAGCCGGGCGCGGTGGCAGGCGGAGGTAGGAGAATTGCCATGAGTTGGAGGCCACCCTGAGACTCCATAGTGAATTCCAGGTCAGCCTGGGCTAGAGTGAGACCCTATCTCAAAACAAACAAAAAAACTGAACACACAGTTTGAATCCAGTTCTCCTACTCTGGAATAGAAAACTTGTCTTTGGTCTATTAAAATTTGTAAGGGTGGCTCCCCCCAGGTACAGGTCCCAGGTCCCCCCCTCCACCCCCAGCCTCGAGCCTAGATGCGGTCGAAGAAGCGATGAGCTGGAGAAACCTTTGTCCCTGGCGCCACCAACCTGCAGCCCAGCCCATGGCGACCCCACTCCTGGGGTTCCTCTGGGCACCAGGCCAGCCATTGCTGACCGCCTGCTGGGACCCAAGTCTGGGAACACCCACAGACCCCAGTTCCGATGGAGGCCTGTCATCATCGTGGTCTTCTCCCTTCTGGGTGCCCTCCTCCTTACTGTGGGGCTGGCCTTGCTGGTCCGGAAACTTCTAGAGAAGCGGCAGACAGAGGGCACTTACCGCAACAAGGAGCAGTTTTCTCACGCAGTAGCGGAGGCCCGGGCCCCCCAAGATTCCCAGGAGCTGGTGCGGGGCTGTCTACCCATCTAGCTCCTTCCCCTGTCATCCAGCTCCTCTGCTGTGTGACCTTGGGGCAGGCAAGGCAACATAGTACCCTCTGGCTGGGGGCAATCAGACTCACCCAGAGGTGAGAGACTAGAAGGTTCTTCAATGACTTGCTCTTAGGGGTTAAGGAAACGTGGGAGCCACTCACTTTTTATATATTTATATGAAATTGCTCATGGGGTGTAATAAAGCTTTTATTTGAAAAAAAATTTGTAAGGGTGCCTTAAAGTGGAGAGTCTATAAATTTTAAATGTAATTTTAATTTTTTTGTTCTCTGGAAAGGATACAACTTAATCAACTCGTGTTTCTCTAGTTTCAGTCTGGGACTGAATATTCTTTTTTGTTGTTGGTGGTGGTTTTTTTTTTTTTCGAGGTAGGGTCTCACTCTAGCCCAGGCTGACCTGGAATTCACTATGGAGTCTCAGGGTGGCCTTGAACTCATGGGGATCCTCCTACCTCTGCCTCCTGAGTGCTGGGATTAAAGGCGTGTGCCACCACGCCCGGTTTGGGATTGAATATTCTTAAATTGTAGTTTAGTGCTGGAGATCTAGCTCAGTCTAGCATGCTTGAGACCCAAGCTTGATTTAAAGCACTACCCCTCCCCCCCACACACATAAAGACAAGTTAAAGGGGAAAATGAAAACTAATTTGCAATGATATAAGGAATTAAAAGGATCAATATGAGATAAAACTTCTTTGGTTTATGCTAGTGTTAAGGTGTTTTTTGTTTGTTTGTTTGTTTGTTATTTTGTTTTTTGAGGCAGGGTCTCACTCTAACCTAGAATTCATCATAGTTTCAGGATGGCCTCAAATTCATGGCAATTCTCCTACCTCTGCCTCCTGAGTGGGATTAACGGGTTTTTGCTTGTTTTGTTTGTTTGTTTGTTTTTTGAGGTAGGGTCTTGCTCTAGCCCAGGTTGACCTGGAGTTCACTGTGTAGTCTCTGTTTTTTTGTTTGTTTGTGTGAGGCAAGGTCTCCAGTTTGTGGCCATCATCCTGCTTCAGTTTCCCAGAGTGCTGTGGACTTCTTTGGGCTTTTCGTTGCATCCTGTTAACTAGACAAAAATAAAGAACTAGGCAATTAGAAGTTAAAATGAGCTTTTAAGGTAGTCAACTATGAAATTGACACAATATCCAGAATGATGATTTAGTGTCACTTTTAACTCAGGTAATAAGATTTGATGAAGCTCGGAGACATAAGATGTTCTACAGGTTGAATATGAATTTTGAGCCCCAAAGCAAGCATCCCTTAATAAAGTGGTCTAGGGGATGGGAGATGGCTCAGTTGTTTAAGGTGCTTACTTGTAAAGCCTGCCAGACTTTGTTGGATTCCCATGACCCATGTAAAGCCAGGTAGATGTACAAGGTGGCACATGTCTGGAGTTCATTTGTAGTGGTAAGAGGCCCTGGCGCACCCATACTTTTTCTCTCTGCTTATAAATAAAAAAATTAACAAAAAATAAAGATGCCTGGCCCTGTTAGCACACACTTTTAATCCTAGCCCTAGGGAGGTA
Organism: Zapus hudsonius; assembly: GCA_004024765.1. NCBI lineage: Eukaryota > Metazoa > Chordata > Mammalia > Rodentia > Dipodidae > Zapus > Zapus hudsonius. Next base: position 8,514 of record PVHP010042540.1, read on the forward strand.
GAGGTAGGAGGATCACTGTGAGTTCAAGGCCACCCTGAGACTACATAGTGAATTCCAGGTCATTCTGGGTTACAGTGAGACCCTACCTCAAAAAAAAAAAAAAAAGTGAAAAATTGAACACTTTTTTATTTAATTATTTTTCTTTATTATTTTACTTTGTTCTTCCATAACAACAGCATTATGATTAAAAAAAACTATGATGGGCTGTATGTAGCTCAGTTGGTGGAGATATAAATTTATATAAATATATATAGGTAGATATAAATATAATGCAGGAAGCTCTGGATTAGATCCCTTGGACCTCACAAGCTGGGTGTGGTGAGGATCACTGTAGTTTGAGACTACCCTGAGACTAGTGAATTTCAAGTCAGAGAGAGAGAGAGAGAGAGAGAGAGAGAGAGAGAGAGAGAGAGACCCTACCTCAAAAAAAAAAAAAAAAAAAAGCCAGGAGTAGTGGTGCACGCTTTTAATCTCAGCACTCGGGAGGCAGAGGTAGGAGGATCATTGTGAGTTCAAGGCCAGCCTAGGACTACAAAGTGAGTTCCAGGTCAGCCTGGGCTACAGTGAGACCTTACCTCAAAAACAAACAAAAAAATTGGAAGTAGATTTGGTGGTATACGACTGGGATCCCGGCCCTTGGGAGGCTGAGGCAGAAAGATTGTGAGCTCAAGGCTGTTTAGCCACAGAGCAAGACTTTGTTTCCAGAAAAACAAATAACTTGAAATGCCTCTGATCTTAGCACTCAGGAGGTTGAAATCGGAAGCTCTTGAGTTTGAGGCTAGCCTGGGCTACTTAGTGAGCTAAACACCATGTCCAGTTTAAACAATTTTTATATTTTTCCAGATTGTTTTTGTGAAAACTATAAACTGACTACAGATTGTGCCATGAATGAAAATGGCCAATGCCAGTGTACTTCCTTTGGCACACGAAATACTGTCCTTTGCTCCAAACGTGAGTAAAATATGCTTATTGCCTTGAGTTTTATCTTGATAATACTGTGTGTGTGTGTAAGTGTGTGTATATGCTGTGCATCTGCATGTGGGCACATGTAGTGTGGAGGCCAGGGGAGAGTATCAGGTCCTCTCCCACTCTTCCCCTTCATTGAAAGAGTCTCTTCCTGAACCTGGTGTTTATAGCTTTTTCAATTAGACTGGCTGGCCAGGGAGCCCCAGCAATCGATCTCTGTCTCCCTCAGCACTGGGGTTATAGGCAAGCACGGTTGTGTCCCCACTTTTTAGGACCTGAGCTCAGGTCTTTGTTTGTGCAGCAAGCTTTCTTACTTTTTAATTGATGTACCTTGAGTTGGGAAGATATATTGGCTGAAATCTGAAGCATGTTCTTGTGTGAAATTATTTAAAAAAAAAAAAGTCAGGCATGTTGGCACACCCCTTTAATCCCAAATCAGAGGTTAGGAGGCCTGTGGCCACCCTGAGACTTCATAGGGAATTCTAGGCCAATCTGGGCTAAAGTGAGACCCTACCTTGGAAAAAAAATTATCTGATATCTGAAGCTTCTCGAGCAAGTAATTAGTGTGGGAAGATGGAAATGTGAAATAATCTTTGGCCCAGAAGTTTGGAGTTAAATTTAATGTTTTAACCCTGTGCACACAAAACTGCCTTTTTCAGTTTGACATTAAGCTTTCTTTTCAGTGGCTTCCAAGTGTTTGGTAATGAAAGCAGAGATGACTCACAGCAAGTCTGGGAGGAGATTGAAACCTGATGGGGCCTTCCAAAACAATGACGGGATGTATGATCCGGAATGCGATGAGACAGGGCTCTTTAAAGCCAAGCAGTGCAATGGCACTGCAACGTGCTGGTGTGTGAACACTGCTGGAGTCCGAAGAACAGACAAGGACACCGAGATAACCTGCTCTGAGCGAGTGAGGACCTAGTGAGTGCTGCTGCTTGTCACGGTTGTTGTTTTCATGTTTCACAGATTTGTTTAAGCTAAATTTATCTTTGACTATATAATATGATTTCATGGTTTCAAATTCAAAAGATAGGAAACCAAGGCTGGGTGAGGTGGCATATACCTAGCACTTGGAAAGTGTAGGCAGGAGGATCAGGAGTTCAAGGTCAGCTTTGGCTACATAATGAGTTCTCAGGCAGCCTGGGTTACATATGATCTTGTCTCAAAAAAAAAGCCAGGTATGGTGGTATACATTTTTAATCCCAGCATTTAGGAGGAAGAGGTTGAAGGATCACTGTTTGAGGCCACCCTGAGATATTACATAGTGAATTTTAGGTCAAACTTAAAAAAAAACAAGGCTGGAGAAATGGCTCAGTGGTTAAAGTCACTTGCTTGTGAAGTTTGCTGGCTCTGGTTCAATTCCCCAGTAACCATGTAAAGCCAGATGCACTAAGTGGCACATACATCTGGAGTTCATTTTTAGTGGCCGGAGACCCTGGCATGCCCATGCTTTCTTGCTCTTAAATAATAAATTATTATTAACAATACATTATTTAGTAAAATTTTTTAAATTTACTTTTTAAAATTATTTATTTATTGAATTTGAGAGAGAGAAAGAGGCAGAGAGAACGAATGGGTACACTAGGGCTTCCAGCCACTGAAACGAACTCTAGACACGTGCACCACCTTGTGCATCTGGCTTTATGTGGGTCCTGGGGAATCGAACTCAGGTCCTTCTGCGTTTCAGGCAAACACCTTAACCAATAAGCCATCTCTCCAGCCCTAATTTACTTATTTGAAAGAGTGTGTGTGTGTGAGAGAGAGAGGGGGGGGGGGAGGAGAGGAGAGAGAGAGGAGAGAGAGAGAAGGAGAAGGAGAAAGAAAAGCAGACACAGAGAGAATGGGTGCACCAGGGCCTCTAGCCACTGGAAATGAACTCCAGACACATGCACCGCGTTGTGCATCTGGCTTTATGTGTGTACTGGGGAACCGAATTCTGGTCCTTCTGCTTTGCAGGCAGGTTTCTTAACTGCTAAGCCATCTCTCCAGCCCGATTATTATTATTTATAAAAGCAACCCAAAAAATGGGAAAAGGGATTGCAAACTGTCTCTCTCATCCCTTCGTCAGCTACTCCTTATACCTATGTAGAATTAATGTCATGAACTTTATTTTATCACCTTCCAGAGATACATTATGGATTTGCTGTGTACATAGGTTATTATTTTTTTTTCTTTCCCTTGTTTTGAGGTAGGGTTTCACTGTAGTTTAGGCTGTCCTGAAACTCACTCTGTAGATCCAGCCTGGCCTCGAATTTGTGGTGATCCACTTACCTCCACCTCCTGGCTTGGCTGTTATTTTTTACAGAAATAGCATAATTTTCCTTTATTTTTCATTTAATACTGTTCAATATTTTAAACTTGGATTAGTGTTAAATATTGAAGAATAACCTAAACTCTGCATATATTTGTTCATTTAATACGTTTTAAAAGGTAGGTATTTTGGCCTGAGGATGTACGAAAGGCCTTAGATTTTAATTTTCTAGTTTTGACTATTGAAGCCTCATGATCAAGTTTTCTATTTTACTTGGTCTCTTTTTGTCTCCTCTTTTTCTTTCTTTCTCTTCCTCTTCCCCTTAATCTCCCTCCCTTTTTCCTTTCTTCTACCTGACACTGTAGCCCTGGCTTGCCTGGAACTCATGTAGATAGACCAAGCTGGCCTTAAACCTGTGGCCATCTCCTGCTCTGTCTCACCAGTGCTGGAATTCCAGGTGTGTACCACCACACTCAGCCCTTTGTGTGGTCATAGTCCCGTCCTGTCTGTCCCCATCCATCCATTCCCCCCCCCCCCCCCCCCCCCCCCCCCCCCCGGAAATCATTATGTAGCCTCAAACTCATGGCCATCCTCCTGTCTCCCTCCCTCAAACTCACGGTGATCCTCCTGACCTCTGCCTCCTTTTCTTTTTTTTTTTTTTCAATATTTTATTCATTTTCAAGGAGAGAGAGAGAGAGAGAGAGCGCACACCAGGGCCACCACCTTGTGGGTACTGGGGAATTGAACTCCAGGCTTTAGGCACTCCATGCAAGTGCCTTAATCACTGAGCCATCTCTCCAGCCCCTCCCTGCCTCCTTTTAATATTTTCTCTGAAAAAGGGAACCACCATGGCTGACTCAGTCTTGACTCCACATGGCCTCATGTTGTAGATAGATACAGAAGATCGTATTAGAAAAGTTATTCCTTCTCAGTAGATTCTTTGAAGGATGTGGAAAGGGAAGAAATTATAGGCATATTTTCTTCAACCATCCTTGTTCTCTTTGCTTTAATTCTACTTCAGAATTTTAGTATTAGCATATGTGGAAAATGATGTCAAAAACTGAGTTACACACAGTTGTTACTGTTTTTGCTTTACAGCTGGATCATCATTGAACTAAAGCACAAAGCAAGAGAAAAGCCTTACAATGTTCAAAGTTTGCAGAAGTAAGTACAATCACACATCCTATTCTTGCACAGTTGCTGCTCATGTATCTTCCATCTTCCATCATTAGAAAACTAAATGTAGTGGCTCACACCTTTAATCTTATTGCTCTAGAGTCTCAGGTAGGAGCATTGCTGTGAGGTTGGGGCCAGTCTGATCTACAGAGTGAGTTTAGGTCAGTTCAGGCTAAGCTCTGTAAAATAGCTTTTGAAATAGAGCTACAATAACAGTACTATGAGTCCTATACTCCTTTCACTCAGATTCACTAGTAATATTTTTTTCACATGTTTTAAGTGTATATATGCATATGTGTGCCATCTATTTATCTGCATGTATAAATGTTTTTCCTAGAACCACTTGAAAGTAATGTCAAGTATAAGAAGACAGGAAGGAAAGACAGACAAAAAGAAAAAGGCCATTTCTCCTATCTCCCCCCCCCACCCCCCCACCCCCGCCACCAAGGTAGGGTCTTGTTCTAGCCCAGGCTGACCTGAAATTCACTATGCAGTCTCGGGGTGGCCTTGGAAGGCAGTCCTCCTACATCTGCCTCCTTCCAAGTACTGGGCTTAAAGGCATGCACCACCATGCCCAGTTTCACCTAGTTTTTTTTTTTAAAGTGTTCTCCTAGTTCTTTTAAATTCTTTAGTGTATCTTTGTTTTGTTTGTTTGTTTGTTTTGTGGAACGATCATGAAATGAGCCTTTATTTTTTTTAAATCTTCCTTGGACCTTGCTTTCCCATACCCAAACAAAACTGGAATACCCCCCCAAAAAAATAAAACCTCTCCCAGCTTTGATGATAAAATTGCGTTTCCTGCTCACAGTGGAGCAGAACTAGGTAGTAAGAAGAGGGGACTTGTTTTGGTTATCTCCCCAAGGAGGGAGCATGCAGCCACAGGGTGGGGGGTATCTTCCCAATCCCAATTCCCCCACAGCATCCCCAGCCTGCGCCCCTGCAAGCCTCTGAGAGCTGGAACACTCTGCAGTCTCAGGCTGGCCTTGAACTCAGGGTGATCCTCCTCCCCCTGCCTTCCGAAAGCGGGTATGAAAGGCCTGCGCCACCATGCCCGGCTTTTAAAAAAAATTTAATCCCCCGCCCTGTTTTTTTTTTTAATTTTTACATATTCACATGTGCACAGGTCTCTCTCTCTCTCTCTCTCTCTCTCTCTCTGCTCTGTGTGTGTGGGGGGAGTATGAGGGCCTCTTGCCTTTGCAAACAAACTCCAAATGCATGCATGCACCACTTTGTGCATCTGGCTTAATGGGGAATCAAACCTGGGCTGTCAGGCTTTGCAAGAAAGCACCTTTAACTACTGAGCCATCTCTTCATCCCCTTTCTTCTCTTTCCTTTTCCCTTTTATGGTTTTTGGAGACAAGGTTTCTCCATGTACCCAGGGTGGCCTCAAATCTGTGAAACTTCTACTTTATTCTCCAGAGTAGTTATTTATTTGTGTGTATGTATGGGAGTGCTAGGGTCTCTTGCTTCTACAAATGATGCTAGATGCTCGTACCACATTTTACATCTAGCTTTACAGGAGTCTGGATCATTGAATCCAGGCCTGCAGATTTTATAAGGAAGCACCTTTAACCACTGTGCCATCTCCCTATCTCCTAATATATTTTTTCTTTTTTTTTTTAAGGGAGGTAATTATATTATTTGTTTGTTTATTTATTTATTTGCAAGCAGAGAGAATGGACATGCCAGGGCCTATAGCCACTGCAAATGAACCCCAGACGCATGCACTTTGTGCATCTGGCTTTACATGGGTACTAGGGAATCAAGGCCACTGAGCCATTTCTCCAGCCCCCCTGATATTTTTTTTTAATTTATTTATTCATTTTTCAAGCAGAGAAAGAGAGAGAGAGAGAGAGAGAGAGAGAGAGAGAGAGAGAGAGAGAGAGCGCACAAGGGCCACCACCTTGTGGGTCTGGTTTATGTGGTTACTGGGGATTTGAACCTGGGGCCTTAAGCACTGGAGGCAAGTGCCTTAACAACTGAGCCATCTCTCCAGCCCTGATATTCTTTTTTTTTTTTTT